>JBCAUA010000010.1:601983-625191 GCA_038406235.1 Peronia verruculata | reverse complement strand
AAGAAAAAACCGCTGTCTGAGACCCCCCCCCCCCCCCCCCCTTCCACTCATCATATTCATAGCCGGATTTCTCGGTTCTAACCCAGCGACTTACGTCTCATTTCGATTGGCCGCGAGACAAAGGATACCTGAAGAAAATAAACAAACAAATGGCGCCATTTACCTTTATCGAAACTTTTTTTTTTTTTTTGTCTTTACTTTTCATAATATTATTAAAATTACTGATAATTTTATTGGAGTGTTATTATTATTTTTTTTTCCACAATTATTTTTATTATGCTACTATTGTTATTGATATAGCAGAGTATATTCTTGCTATTATTATTATTATCTGATTTTTCTCACTGATATTTTAAGAACGTATCAAACCGGTTACCGTTATACACACACTCACACAGTACACACACACACACTCACGTACACATATATAATATGTATATGTTAAGGTTCTAGTTTCTTAAGATATGACATAGCCACCTCTTTCCCTGGAGTACCTAATTCACATTACCTCCATGCAGGTCCCTTTCACCTTCCTCCTCGAGAGTCCCCCACAGTTCGATGTCACTCGCGGTGGGTGAAATAATGACTTGAGTTTTCTTGATAATGTTCGACCCTTCTATCGGCACATCATTCCCCCGGGTAGATGACGCCCAGGATATATCGCTCCCGAAGCTTTTTCTTCTACTTGTGCTGACCAGCACTCCCTTGACCACGTCTCCCTCTTTGATGGCCATCTTACTGCCCAGTTCAGGCACTTTATCGTTGGACATATTGTTTTCAGCGAGCCACCACGGCGTTACCAGCTACCCTCGGTACACAGCGATGCCAAAGTCGTGTTCTATGACTTTAAGCGGTGATAGTGCGATACCAGCTGTTTCTGAAATGTTGAACTGCAAGGAAGCAATGCCGCAAAGGAGGGTGACGTTCACAGAGCTAGCTTTCAGGAACTGCAGTATAATATTAGCGATTTTAAATTAGGGTTCGTATCTGTTCAAGACACAAACGAATAAATAATCAATCCATAGCCTACAAAACTGCTGACTACGACAGAGATCGCATCTGAAGAAAGACGACAACGAATTCAAACGAAATGAAATCTATTCTAGTGCTATCGACTGGTAATGAAAAGGTCGAAGAATTAAAATTTGGGTGTTTAACAGACTAACTTGACATACGCACGGGTGACTGATTACAGACAAAGGTTAGACGCGACAATGATTTCGGCACCAGAGACCGACAGGTAGATTGGTGGTGCTGGACTGAGATCTGTTCTGTCACAAAACTAGAAATCAGTAACCAGCAACCAGGGGATCGTGAGCGCAATCTTCACGTGGTGTTGAGTAAATTGCCAGCTGTGAGAGTGGGCTCCAAACACAGCACAGCAGCCGTACGTCCGTCTGTGGAAGCCGAAAACAAAGAGACAAATTGAAAATAGTGTTAAGAAATAATGAGAGAAGAAAATCTCATAATGGGTTGATAGTACCCAACACCCCCAGTGGGGACCCGGGGTTTATAAGTAGGTCCTCTGCTCCCACCTGCAGGCGGCGTAATCCCGCCATTGGTGGGGTGTCTCTTATGGACTGCCATCCTCGACATTTCAGAGGAGACATCTCTTCTCTCTCTCTCTCTCACTTCTTGCTCCTGTCTTCTGTCCCACTTTCTTTCCTCTCTTCTTCCTGACAAGTAAACATATCTTTTTGTGTTTGACACAATATAGCCGTGATTGTGCTGATGTGTCGTAAAACCCCAACACAACAACAACATAGTACCCAACAATGAATGCTTAACACACTTATCAGGATGACTTTTTATATTTGAGTGTTTCAAATGAAAAACTATTTAAATAAAAAGATATTTGTGTCGATATATCAAAATAGGCCTAGTATTTTATTAAATTACAAATATGAAAATAATATACTGACGGAATTTAAAAACACAACACTTGAAAATGATTTCATATATTAATCAAGTGATGTGTTTTTAAAGTCCGTCAGTATAGTTAATAGATTTTATTAATGACCTCGAAATGGTGCTGATGTACGAAAAGACTATAACAAACTCTTTATAATTCAGGATGTACATGTGAATTTCACCACTACAGATCTCTATAAAGGTACGTAAAGAACAACAAACAACAACAGAAGTTAGTGCGAACACAAAAACCAGAGAGCAAACCTATGATGAAGACAACACACAGCTCCTGCGCGATCTCGCTCGATTGGCGAAGACAATGTAACAGTGAGACTTCCGGTTGGTGAGACTGTGCAAGTCACCATGAGGACGCATCTGGCGAGTGCAACATGGTGCGGAAGTAGCACTTTGAGGGGGAAGGAAGGGGACAGGTGGGTGGTCGAAAAAATGAGGGAGGGGGGAGGCGGATAATATCAAGCAGATTTGTTGGAGACAGCGTAGCGAGATAATCTTGTATATGACTGTAATAGGTATATACTAAATTGACCTTCAACAGGTGATACTGGAGTCGAGGTTTGTGTGTAGTTGTAGTGTGGGGGTTGGGGGAGGGGGGGGGGCAGAGTTAAAATCAATATTTGATTTCCAGAAAGAATCTGGGGCCACAGATGTACAGTGAATACCATACAGATAACTTGGTGAGCAAAATCAGCGCAGAACAAGTCGTGTTGCCCTTCATTTAGAATTAGGTCATGCCCATCAAACAAAAGTAATTTCGGTCATGTGGTATTTGCAAGATGCTAGTCAATATAAATAATTGCCACAACGACACCACTGCATAACAGAGACTATGTAATAGGCGAAAAAAGCCATCGTAGTAGTTGTATCTTATTTCTGTCTGATCCAATTTCAACTTGGAGCACTGTCACCGTGAATGGGTGTTATATCATTAATAATCATATTTAATATTATACAGCATTGCAGTATTCATCAGTTCTATTCTATTTTTTTTTTAAATTATGAATTTAATGAATATCGTATTATGACTTTTTTAGCTGTAGCTTGATGACCCCCTCCCCCCCCAAAAAAAAATCTCTATCCTATTTCTCACTGTGACTGACGGCGACAGCAAAGTGAATAAAATAGAGATTATTTGATATAATTCATGTAGTTGGATACTCAGATAATTAAACCACTTTTTATGGACTCGCATTGGCTAATCTATTTCACTCATACTTAACCCTCCACGGACATCAGGGGTATATAAGTAAGGTCTCTACTCCCAACTGCAGGCAGTGAAAACCTCCATCCAGGAGGTTGAAAGACCAAGCCCTGAACCCGCGGATGATAATCCGGGGCAGGCATTTAACAACTGCAGGCAGTGAAAACCCGCCATCGGTGGTATGTCTCCTGGAGTGCTATCCTCGACGTTCGAGGGGTGACATTTCGTCTTTCTTGCTCCTGTCTTCTGTCCAGGTTTCTTTTTTCTCTTCTTCTTGACGTGGAAACGTGTCTTACCGTGTTTGGCACATTGTAGCCGTAATTGTGCTGATGTGCTGTTGAACACAATCACAAGCAAGCAACTTTTATTTGCGGGCACTTCTTCAATTCCACCAGTAATATGAAATAGATTGTGTCCCTGTGTCTTTTCTTCCTATTTTCACAAAGTCAAGATATTTGTGCCCTTTCTTTTCCCTCCCCCCCCCCCCCCACCATTTATTCTTTCTCCTTCCATCCTTTAGCAGCACGCCAGCTGAGTTCTTTGTTGTCCTGTCTCCATTTTAGGCGATTTGGAGATATATATGTCATGTGAAAAAAGGATAGAAAATCTACCATATTATTACGGTAGTCATTTCACCTACCACTTGCCCAAACAGGTGTATTTTGAAAATCATGTGTTCTATCTCCTATGTACAAAAACAGTTGCCTAACACAACTCACCAATTTTCTCAAAATGTGAAAAATAGAGATAGGGCAACAAAGAACTGAGCTCACAAGCAATTACTCTGCAGTCGTTTCTTAGAATTTCAAGTGCTGCAGTCCCTGTCAGTAAAGTCAGTAAATCTAATGTTAGTTTCTGATGGTTATTGAAGAGCTTATAATAATATTCCAGCTTCATAAGTACTTCTTCATTTTTTATTTTTTTTTACTTTAGTGGGTGGGCTGTTCGTCCTAGATTCTGCCTCTAATAGCCTTTGTCCAGTTTTTGTCTTATGTTGTAGTTCTAGTTTTTGTTCTGTCTCTTTGTAGTCTTTGTCTTATTTTGTACTGCTGAATCCTGTGTGAAGTGAGTTCTTTGATGTACCTGCACAATTTCTGCTCTATTTTGTAGTATTATATCTGCTGTTTTGCACTTTTGTAGTCTTTGTTTTATATTCGCTGTTGTTGTCTGATTCATGCCTTGTACTATTATAATCTGTCCTATGTTGTACTTTTCTAACGTAATTTGGAGTCTGATGCTTTTATAGTCTCTGTCCTTTATGGTACTTTTATCGTCTTTGTTCCATGTTGTGCTTATGTAGTCTGCCCATGTGTTGTAATCACTGTTGGATTCATTGTTGTAATCTGTGTCCTATGACGTAATTTTATAATCTTTAAATTTTGTTGTAGTTTTGTAGTCTTTGTACTGTTTTGTATATTTGAAGTGTTTGAACTTTTCAAAGACAATTTGAATGTCTTCCTCAAGGGCTTTAACATTAGAACAGAATTCTGGGAGACACTGGCCTCGGACAGACCCTCCTGGCGTCATCTCATCACCAAAAGTGCCACCACAGCAGAAAAGCTCAGGTCCTGTCAAGCAGAGTAGAATCGGGCAGCAAGCAAGGCAAGAGCCACCTGCACCAACAGCACGGGCACTACCCACTTATGTCCCACCTGTAGGAGGGGCTTCCTCGCCCGGATTGGCCTCACCAGTCACCTCCGGACCCATTGAGTCAGCTCAACTTTCAACCAGGACGAACAACAATAACAACTGTGTCCAGCTTTTGTAGTCTGTGTCACGGGTCATGTGACCTGCTTTTGTTGTTGTTTTAGACTTCGTCCTGTTTTGTACCTTTGTAGTCTTTGCACAGTGTTACATCATTGCAGTTTGTCTACTGTGTTGTAATTGTTTCTTCTGTGTTATACTTTTGATTCTTTTTTTCTTTTTTTTTCTTGTTTTGTAGATGAGGTGAGGGAGAGGATATATGCAAAGGAGAAAGAGGAGGGGGGGGGGGAGGAGAGACTCAAGCAGTGAGATGAGGAATATCAGAGGAGGAAAGGAGGAGATAAATATGAAGTACACACATTCACACCCAGAAAAAAGAGGGCAAGCAACAAAAAGACAGAACCAAAAACCACCAACAGCGAAATAAATAAATAAATAAACAAATAAATAACAGAAATAAAAGAGGAAAACAAAATAACGATGAGATGAAGACGAAAATGAAAGAAGAAGGGAAGAGAGAAAAAAAAATACGAGATTTAGGCGAAAAAGATGTACATAGAGGGCAAAAACAAAAAGGACACAAAATAAACAAACAGAAAACAAAACAAAACAAACATTCTACCTAATGCGACCAGGTGATCGGAATAGACTCGTCATCTACTGCGAAATGCGATCAGGTATTCCTTTTTAACCAATCAAACTGCATAGTTTAATTTGATTCAGGACTTGCATTAGACCTTGTAGATTTGAGATATAGATTCTAGAATCCGGAATAGGAAAAGTTCCACAGCAGGCCAAGTTAGTGGCTTCAAGAGGGTTATGACCAGGGACAGGGCTAAGGTTAGGGTAAATGTTATGACGCGAAGGAATTAAGTCTCTGGAACATTGTGTTACAATATAAAAAAACTTACAATTTTACGGCATCAATGGACGATTGGGACCATATCAACCACCCCCATAGAGGAGGAGGGGGGGGGGGGGGAGGGGTGGGTGGAGATGGAGAGGGAAAGAGAATGAGCAAAAACAAAACAGATAGAAAAAGTAAAGGGAAAAAGAAAGGAAAGAAAAGAATCCTCATTTGAACTTATATCTGACAATCACATGAACAACAAGAGCACAACAGCCGCCAGGTATAGAAACAGAATATAATATTATAAAGTCACGGACATAAATAATCCCCCGTAGGGGGACGGGGGATTATAAGTAGGTTCTCTGCTCCCACCTGCAGGCCCGTCATCGGTGGGGTATCTCTCATGGAGTGCTATCTTCGACATTCTAGAGGAGACAATCTCTGCTCTCTCTCTCTCCCTTCTTGCTCCTGCCTTCTGTCCCACTTTCGTTCCTCTCTTCCTAGTGAAGTGTAAACGTATCTTACCCTGTTTGACACAATTATAGCCGCAATCGTGCTGGCATGTCGTTAAACCCCAACACAAAAACAGAACATGAATACAAAGAAAGCAACAAAGAAATTTCTATAACCAAAATAAAGCAAACAAGTCAAAGGTTTCATCTTTTTCAATCCATTGTATTTCGATAACGCACATTTTCTTAACGCCATCGTGAAGTCATTCTAACAAATCAATGAACAATTTGATTCTTGCAAAGACAATGGTAGAACTGCATTTGTACATTCTAGAGAAAGAAACAAAAATCAAAACAGATATGAATGATTTCTGGCTCAGAGAATAGTTATTGGTAGTACATCCAAGAACAAAAATCTTCTACAGGACAAAATGCATATCATAGAGAAACCCAATATAACTTAACCCTTTCCAAAAAAAAAAAAAAAAGAAAACAAACAAACAGCTACAAAAAAGCTAAGTTGATACATCTGATAAGTTTAAAACTCATTTTTGTTCTCTTTTACGCTAAGAAGCATGAAACAATATAGCAAGCATGAAACAGGTATAATTTACACGTTGAACAAAAATAAGATACAATCTAACTGATCACCTGAAGCCTGTAAATATGGTATTGAAATAATAATTATACTGAATGGGAATAAATTAAATAAATAAACTGGTGTTACGGTATGCAGTATGAACTAAATACATGTACAATGTATGATCTGCATGGGTATAGGAGACAAAAGAAAGCCAACAAACAACAACATAATATAAATCAGTGTATGAACTAAACGTATACACATATGAAAGAATAATGAATGAATAAATATATTGAAGAGGTATGTGTGTGTATAATGAGATACGTATAGTAAACTGACTATCTTAGTGATAAAGAAATGAAGACAGTAAGTTCTCCACCGCTACCATTTTTTGTTTTTAAAGTACAAATTAAATTTTAATATTCTCATCACATCTCTTTAGAAGCAGGGAAAAAACAGAAGAGAGAATATGATGTGTAATTGTATTGCTCTACAACATCATCAGAACTAATACAGAACATGAGGATCATGACTACGACATTTCACAGCACCTGTTTGTCATTTAATATTTTTGAAAATCATCTCACATAATTATCTCGGTAACAGCCGGCTGTGCTCGTTTCACTTTGTGTTGTCTTAACAACTTTGAGCATCCTGTGGACGATTCCCAATTTCGTCTAACCGTATTCTCTTACTTACGGTTATTTTTCAAACAATGCAGTAGCTGAAGTGCATTCAAAAGGGTATTATAAGTTTTTTTTCTAGCCATTTAAGTAACTTCCTTTTGCCAGGTTCTCGAGGTATAATACAAGTTTTGTAAAGACAGACAAATCTCGTTTCTTACTGTTATATGAAACGGTTGAAGACAAACATTTTGAATAATTTTAAAAATTTACAAAACAAAACAACAACAAATCTTAAAATTATGATGACTGTCCACCGGCAACTAATCAAATACAAAAAAAAAAAAAGTGGAAGAACAATATGAATTTTGAACTGAGTTATCATAACAAGGAAGAAAAAAAATCCCATCCTATGGGTAATTATCAATAATTTTCCGCTAATCATGTTTCAAAGAATAAGATCAAACTTGCTTGTTTTGTACATCGTGTATCGGCCAAAGGGAAGTTACTAGACTAAGAATCAAAGGATTCAATAGTTACTTTCGGTGTCTAGATCTGTGCTGGTGAACGATAACCACCATGAAAAACAATCTTGAAAGATGAGTTTTCTCGTCATGACATGATTCCAATGTGTTAGATTCATCCAATGAGCCGTTTTGACCGTCAGCGAAATTACTTCCCTTTGCCCAGTACAAGAGATATAGCACAAGCATTGTAAAGAAGGAAAATATCACTTTTTCGCTTGTTAGGTTAAATATAATTAACAGAAAATTCAGAAAGATTCACCATTATGGTGAATATTTCTTTTTTTTTTTTTTTCTTATTTTGCACCACATGTTTTAAATAACAAGAGAAAAGGCGATTTTTTCCTTCTTTGCAATGCTTGTCCTACACCTCTAATACTTGGCAAAGGGAAGTAACCTAGCTGGCTGAAAAAAAAAAAAGGCTCATTGTCCCCTGAAATCTCGAATAAATTGTCGAAATACCTCAATGCATTATTTCAATGCGCCAGAGGATCTTGAATCTATGTTAAAGAGAAATCTATTCCTCAGTAGTTAAATTAATATTTCGACAAGTAAATCAATCCCTTTTCAACAGATATTAAGGAGTATAGATTTCTCAAACGTTTGTATTCCCAGACACAGACATTTCGTACCCTGGTAATGTATAGCCCTCGGGCTTCACCCCTATTTGGCACAAGTCATACTTTTCTGTCAGTTAAGGAATAAAATACAAAATATCAGCAGATGTTCACGATCAGTGGGCAAATAATATTCATCAAAATAGTAAGAAAACAGCCATATGAATTAGTTTGTTGACCAAAACCTTGGGGGGTGGGTCATTTTTTGGATCATTTATATAAACTCTATAATGTGTCATGTTACCGTGTATTACAGCCATGTGACAAATGTATAAGGTATGAAAATGATACCGTACAAAATGAGCAGTATACCCTTGGTGATCTCTAGATCTGTGTGGGCAATATACAGAATTAAAATAACCAGCTAATGCTGTAAACACTCTCCTTGCAGTGAAACCACACACAGTAGAATGTTATTTTTTTTTTTACACGCTTTCCACAAATCCAACACCTACGTATCGCTAGAAAGCCAAGGTTATATGGGAGGATTATTAGCTTTTTCTTAAAAACTTTGTGCAGAATTTGTACAACAAAGGAGATTCTTGGTTTTTGAACCAGGTTGAAATGTACAAAATGCAGAGGGTGGGCAGATTTATCATAGGATGTAAGTGCAAAACTTGACAGAGAAGAACACAAACATCCGAAATGATATTGTTTTGTGAACTGATTATTCAAGTGTATCTGAATCTTGAATTTATCAGGCTATAATTTTTTGTTAAATCCAGCAGCTTGTTAAACAGACCAGACATGACATGACATTCAAGTGGACCGAATATTAGGATGTTTTAAAAATTGCTGCTGTTGTCTTTTTCTCTGCACCCACAAATAATTTCATACATAGTCAAAAGGTAAGACAGTGGGAGCATTCCATGAATTGACAATAAAGTATCCACAATATAATGAATATTGCTTGAAACCAATGACATGATTGACATACATGCAAATATAATGTGTGGATGTTGGGTTATTTCCTCCTGTTTCTCAGAGCAAAATTTCCAAGAGCATCAAAGGAAGCACTCACTGAATAGAACAGGTCTATCATATTTCGAGAAACAGCCCTTTCTGTCAAACTTTTGTTTTCGAATAATCGAAATTCGATTTGCCACCTCAATTTAGGCCAATAAAACACAGTTTGAGTTTTTATATAATAGTGTGGTGAGCTATATTTGAACTGCTGCTGAAATAATCAAGCTGTGATGAAAAGGCCCCTTCTTCAAAATATGTCAGAGTTTACATTGTAAGAACAACTAACTCGGATCTCTAGCTGGAACTGTCCTCCTCACAGGACGATTCAGTCAATGGTTGGCCATTGATCACGTCAATGTCTCTCCACTGTCTGCGTCCTGCACTCCCGCCACTGGCCGTATCAGAGACCTTCACTGAGCCCTCGCCCGAGGATCTCTCTGAGTTCTGTTTGCGCTTGGTCCTCTCTCGGCGTGTCTTCAGTTTGCGCCTGGGTATCCTGGAGCCTTGAGAATCATCTTTGCTCCTGTCCAGAGAGGAGGCCTTTTGCTGGTAGGAATCAACATTGTCTGAGTGACACCTGGGGCGTGGATAGGTGCTGAGGGAGGAGGGGGGAGCGGGGGAGGGCAATGCCGCTTTGGATTTGTCGATGAGGTAGTGGTTGAACGAATGAGGCCGGCATTCAGCAGATCTGTTCTCTCGGTGTATGCGGTGTGGCCGAATCAAAACTTGAGGTCGGCCGTCGTGGGTACGACTGATCTGAGGCTGGCGAGGTGGGAGGGGCGGGGCGGCCATGCCTGGGTTGCCAGTAGGAAGGCCACACATGAAAGGGTCACTCAGTGGTCTGGGAGTGAAGTTGGTCTTAGAAGTATGCAGTGCTAAGGGCGGGACAAACTGATTGACGTATGGCTGATGTGGATGATGAGGCTCAGGAGCATAGCGGTTCTGATAATGTTTGTGTGATGGCCCATAGCCTGGGCGATGCTGGTGAAGACCTTCGTTGTTCAGCATGAATGGCGGTGGAGGTAGAGGTGGTCTGTCCCGTTCCAGGCTTGTGTGGAGGCTGCCGTTGGTGATGATGGGCCGGCGGGGAGGCAATTTGGGAGGCGGGGGCTCCACGATGTTGGAAGTTTGTTTCAGATCAGCCACAAAGTCTGAATAAGAAGTAATCCCGTTTGTGCCCGGATGGTCATGCAGACTATGAGATCTGCTTCTTGCTTGTGCGATATCACAGCCGCCCTGAGCCACAATTTCCACCTTGGACGCCAATGACAAGTCTACTGTGTTTCTCCGCTGCTCTTGCTTGTCTCCCTGACTTGAATTCTTATCCTCAGATTGCGAGCTTTGACTGGAACTGATCTCCGACGAGATACCGTTCTCAGTTGGTTGTTCATCATTGGCTTTAGCTGCAGCTTCCGCCGCATCTAAGCTTGCCATTGATTGGTCAAAAGTTTCAAAGCTCGCATTCATGGACTGTTGTGATTGGCTCATGGCATCCACACCTACATCACGTGTTTCTTTAACGTGTTCTTCATTACGGCCCTCTGAACTTTGCTCGGAGTGTTGACTTCTGTTCATCACATCACTACTAACATATACTGGCAGGGCTCGAAAGCTTTTGTCTGTATCCTGGCTACACCAGCTGATTCTGTCTCCGTGTTTCTTTCTGGCCAAAGAATCCGAAAGCGAAAAATTGTCCAGAAAATCAAACGCGGCCACAGCCTCTTTCTCAGAATCTCCGTACCGCAAGAAGAACTTGGCGAAGTCAACCGTCGGTCGTGTGTGGTTTGACGATACCTGGAAACGACCTGAAAAGAAAACAACACATCGTTTTATATCATGCCAAGACACAATCTATAACGAAACCCATACGAATAGTGCTAAATGTATCCATGTGAAATCTGGCACACATTTTTTTTTTGCACAAAGATCGGTGTTTGTACGTACATAAAGCCGAAAAAAAAGCTTAGCACTTTGATGTTATTTAAAAAACAAAAAGCCATAATAATTGAATAGTAAACTCTCGACAGTATTTGGTCCGAATTCTCCGTTCAAGAGAATGACGAGTTCAAAACACCAAACACGTTTTATTTGAGTATCATTTAGTTTAATCATCCAAAATACCAACATCGAGGTGAGCACGCTTGCCATGCACTTGAGTCTCAGAGCAATGTCGGTTTGACCTATATATATATATATATATAAATCCCTCACGAGGACCACGGGTTCCCTACTGGTAAGGTATATTGTATTCAGAACTACTGGTGTAGAGGCACTGCACTCTCTTGTTGTGAATTTTGTTGTTTTTTGAAAGCTGTTCTTGGAAATTCCGCTCATACAGAAACTACCCCAAACTTTGAGAGTTTATGAATGTGCTCTTTACCATGTTTGACGCTTAAATGTGCGTCCAACAACCGAGTAAGCAGATCATAATTCAGGATAGAAATTCAAATATGTACCTAATCACGGTACATGGATAATCTTGTCGTTTAGCAGCAGTTTACTTTACTATACGCTATGTCTTATGAAGCTCTTACAGAATGAGAAATTAACAGCCGCTAGACAATTGGTGAAAAAGAATGACTGTTGATTCGCCTTTAAAATATGTGTCCATTTTGCATGACGCTATCACTTTGTTTCAAAAACTGCCTGGACAGTATTCTGAAAATGGACTGTTTAAAGCAATGCAAGTTTGTTTCGTAAACTCTCCGATACCCACCTTTCCGACCAAAGAGTCTTTGACACATCATGTGATCCAGGCCAATATCGCTGGCCAGACTGTCGTCACTGTCATTGTTAGAGCCGGTCAGTACATCCATCTGGTCATCGCCCTGGGGATAGTTGGGAGCAGGACAGGTTTAGACTTTCTATCATGCTGTATGCCATTATTTCACATCTATGCATGCAAAATAACGATGGGAAGGTTTACTTAGACAAAGCTGTCTCTTCGAGAATTGTAATAACAACAGAGAAATAGAGAAGCAACATACAGAAAAAAAGAAAAAAAAGAAATGCACCTTTAAACGAGCTGCTTAGAAAGAAGGCCAATATCGTGATAACATGAAAAAAAAAAAGTTTCTCCATTACATACTTATTTCAATATATGTATATTGTTGGAATGGGCACTTCGGGGGGGGGGGGGTAACAAACAATGAAAATGCCGTTACATTATATAATGTACATACACACGCATTACAAAACAAGCAAACAAAAATCACAGCTGGAATGTATCTGAAGTAGATAAAAACAGAGTGTGGTGGAGTGATTGAGAATGAGAGAGATGGAAAGAACTACTAGTACTGTATCAACAATGCCAAACTGAAAGCCATCTGTTCTTATAAAAGATAACACATGCTCACCTGACCCTCCATAAGCCATCTTGAGTTGGTGAACTTCCCTCTATGCCCATCTTCTCCTTTTCCCCCTCCTTCTCTCTCTCCATCATTCTGAAAGACAGGCATCGAGCGGCGTTTCTCTGTCACAGACATTTTCCGACTGAGATTTCCGTCACTGCCACTGCGATGCAGATTGGATTTCTTTTTGCGTCTCATCGGGACCTTTTCCTTGACTGTATCGAAATAGGAGCCAGCAAAGATCTCATCTTGTCCAGCAGAGTTGCGGTAGGCGAAAGGCGCATGCTGGTTACACAAAGGAACTTGGTAAAACTCTGCTGTAGCGTCCTCAGTGCTGTTGATATCGAAAGAATTGTTAGTGGCAAAGATGTCCGCGTAGGAATCATCCCCCATTAGACTGCTGCCCCCTATGACAACCTCTCCATTGCAGGAAGTTAAAAAGAACTCATCATCCACCCAGTGGTATCCATCAATCACATCCAGCCTGCTGGCTCCCTCTGGTGGAGGCAGTGGCGAGGTTCCTAATGGTCTCTGGGACGAGGGCTCGAATTCCCCGCTGTTCAGACTTGACAAGCTCTGATTCAGTTCATCAACTGTTTTAGACAAACTCGCAATCTGTCGGGATATTTCGTCGAATTCTCTGATGGCAATCTCCTCCTCAGAAGTAGGCGCGCTGTTGTTGCCGTCTTTTGTGGCAGCTTCGATATTGTTGTCTGATCCTTTGTCAAAGCTTCTGTTGTTCAAAAGTTCATTAAGACTGGTCAGAGACAATCGTTCCCTGCTCTCATTGCCTGAAGACAGCAAGCTTCTGTTGGAGTCCACTTTACACAGGCTGTAAAACTGGCTGTTAAATCTTTTCTGCTCGTCCACGTCAAGCCGTGGACTTTCGTCACTGACCATGCCCAATTGACTCATGTCCAGCGACTCTCGTGTAGTGGTCAGTTCTGAGCCGTCTTCATCCAATTCGGTCACATCGGACAGGTCCAGACGCAGAGCTTGAGCCCAGTGGTTGTTGTGGTGAGGATGTGGCTGGTTGTGGTAGGATTGGTGGGGGTGTAAAAGATGCTGTTGTGGATGCTGAGGATGATGAGAGGGAAGATTTCGCCGGTTGTGCTGGTTTGGGTGGTAGAAATAGTTAGAGTTGTCCGAAAGGGAGAGCTGGGGGGCAGGGGGCGGAGGGGGAGGCGGAAGGAGAATCCACTGCCTGCCGAGGTGATGGCAAATGTAATGCTGTTGGCGTCTTGACGAATAATTGGGCTGAGGGTTAAAACAAATGGCATGTAGTTAAAACCATAGAAGATAATAAACTCCACACATGATCTTCCTTTGCAAGTATAAGGTCTGTCTCGGGATTTACTGTCAAAAGGAAAAGCTTAGTCAAGCTTCATTTGACATCTCTATAGGTTCAATTTCATAGATTACTGCCAGCCAGATCATTCTCAAAGTTCATCAGTTGTAATGAACATTAACTTGCAACATTAGTCTATTGTTGCATTGCCAAACAATGAGATCATTGCAACATTGACCTTGTACAATAACAGGACACTAATTTAAAAGTTAACAAGCTATATCATCAATTTGACATTTCAATGAGAATGCCCATCTATTCTCACAAGGACACACACAAAAAAAAAAGGGGGGGGGGGGGATTTTCTGATCTGCACCCTGCAAAATTATCTAAACTACAAAGTATAAATTTAAAACAGAAGAAATTAAATACCACTGAAGTATAAGTTTACACAAACTGACCGTATCCTGATTATTTTAGTACATCAAGGAAATCACAGATAACCAATGTTTCGCAAATCATAGTAAAAATTCTGAACTGTCAAGAATTTCATTACACTCGCTACATTATGTTCTTTGTAGGCCTTTCAACCTCCTGGTGTTGATAAATATGTATCTATTAACACTTAAGGAATACCACGAAATAAAGAAAAAAAAAATGCTATCAGTCTGTCTTTGATAACTGGCTAATATATTTTGGAAACTAATGATAAGCGTTTGTATTCGTAAGAAGCAAGAGGATTTAGGTTACTACAACAGAGAAATTCTGCACTCACGTTTTCTTTGGCCAGGCTCCAGCAAAAAGCGTCGTCACTTGAGTGGTCAAAAGTCTTAGATCTGTGTGACAGGAGGTCAAGCTCGGACACAGACTTAGACCGTTCCAGGACCTTGCCGCTGTCCCAAGCCATTCCGAAAAAGTCGTCATAAGCTGAGGTAGACTTTGGTTTGATGTTGAGGTTCTGCTCCGACTTGGCTCGAGCAAGGCACTGGGGATGTCCAGCAGTGGAGGAAGTGACGAGAATTGGCCGAAGCTGAGGTAAACTGGTAGGAACTGAGCACTGTCGGCTTCCTAGACAACCCGATAGAGTGGGCTGTGTTTGCAGTTGCTGCCTAGAGGAAGTGGAAGACTGGATCGTCATGTGGGCATCTACAGGTGCTTTTGCTGGGTCCTGGAGTCTATTGCTACTAGCTGGGCTGGAGTCTGTTGAGGTAGAGGAATTATTTTGCTGCTGGTAGGTCTGTAGGCTATTGCTATTCGTTGTTGAGTTATTGCTGGTTGGAAAAGCTGACGTAGAGGTAACATGACTGGCGCTGGTAGCCATGTAACCATCACCAGTGTCGTTTTCTTCTGGTATGTCTTCCAGAAAGTTGTCGTCGTAGGTCACAGATGGAAGAGATGATGAGTCGTCGTCCTCGTTGTTCTCAGATTCGGATGAAATTTGCTGAAAGCCTTGATTGGTCATGATGATGAGGGACTGGTGATTGGATGATTTGACTGGAGGTGCGCAGTCATTGGTCATTGATGCCGTCAGCACGATATGATGAGTCTGATTGGATGAAACTGTTTTGGCAACACTAGCCAATGGCGAGATGGGATGGGAGGGTGAGTGAATGGTGGATGGTGACACGGATGTTTTACAGGTGACAAAATCAGCCTTGGTGGTAGAACTGACAACTGAGTCACACACAGATATGGCACAGCTTCTGACTACGCTCTTGCTATCACACGACAGTGCATCTCTACTGCTACTACAACTGCCATCCTTGCTAATGCTGTATTCAGAAGGCTTGGAAGGATTAGAGCAAATACTGCCACTCGAAGCGCCATTCTGAGTCGTAAGAACACTGCTAATGACATCGCCTTTTGAGGTCGGAGAAACAACACTCTTTTCTCCATGGTCTTTAATTTGCTTGCCTTTACATTCATTTGTTTGAAGCGAAGTGCCTTTATTGCTTGTGGATGTTGCATAGACATTTGTATGACACTTTAATGCTATTCCTTTACTTTCGCTGGGTGCATATTTGTCCTTCAGTATTACTTTGCCCCCGTCTTTATTCGCACTCAGCACTTTCTTATTGACATCTTTTTGAATGGCAGATGGAGCAGGCGCCTCCTGTTTCTTCACTGAGAGTCCATCTTTCACACAAATCTTCATCTGTTTGTCTTTCTGAATATCTTTCTCCATCGAGTCTTTGTCTGTACCTGAGGTAACCGTTTTAAGCTGTTTTACTGAGGTTTTGCTTCCTTGCTGAGGTGTATTATAAAATCCTTTTGGAAGACGTTTGGCTGCGGTGGGTATCGAGCACTTGGCATTGGCCTCCGTTTTGGTTGGGGATTTTGGTTCTCCTGGTGATTTTTTGCTCGAAGACAGAACAGGAATGGCGCTGTTTGGTTGGCACTGCGATGGCTGTTGCTTTGTTGCAACTTTCGAAAACCCAAATGTTTTATTCAACTTTTTTGGTGACTCTGGCGAGTCTTTCTTCCCGCCCCCTTGCCCAGTACATTTGGAGACATTCTGTTTCTGGAATTCGTTGGTAAGCCGTCTAGGGCTCTCTGGTTGTTGGTAGCAGCTTGGCACAAAGGCATTAGGGGAGCCAGGTGAGGAAGAAGAGTTACTGGAGGCATGAGAGGAGGTAGATGTGGCTTTGTGTTTACAGTGGTTGTTGTGCCCTGTCCCGTGAACGAAGTTGAGTTTGGTGTTCTCGCCATCAAACAGTCTGGTCATTCGTGACACCTTGGTGGAACAAGGACTGAGAGGATGGTCACTACTAGACGTGGACACTTGAGAGGATGAACTTGTCACCATATCAGCTGTGCTGTGGACAGAAGTCTCCAGCGCAGAGTCTGGATCACTCATTACATCAAACGATCGGTCTCTGCTGTGGATGGCAGGGTCTGAATTTCTCCTCCCTTCAGCAGGTGGGATGACATTATCGGAAACAGAACCTTTGTCTAATGTAATAGGCGGTTCTGATTCTGCTGTTGAAAGTTTCCTAGTTAATGTATCACTGAACTTTTCCAAGATCTCTGGGTGTATATCTGAGGACATAGTGGAGTAGCCATCATCTTTACTGCCAGATCGCTCCACCCTCAAGTTCTCAAAACTGGAATCGGAGGACTGGCATTTTGTCTGAAATGGCAAGTCAGGCGTTTGAGAGGAAGGTGGCTTAATTTTTGAGTCTGTCATTGACTTTTTTATAAAGTCCTCAACCACATCACTTTTGGTGTGTCCTGGAAAGAGATGGTTATGTAATAGAAATCCAACTGTGATGTTAGTGCTGGGAAATTTGCTTGGAGAATCGGTGTTAGATTTGTCCTTACCATCCTTTTGTGGGGCTCTAGCTTCAGGTTTGACAGCTCTCACTGGCTTTTTAGCCACAGGCGGTGGGATTTTGGAAGGGCTCTTGACTGGACTGCTAGGACTGGCAGATACACTCCCGCTGGTCTCACTGCTACTGCCTCCTACTGACCCCATAGAATGTACCACAGTGCCATCTTTCTTCACTTCAATCACAGACGATTTCATGTCCAGATTGTGCCGGGATTCGAACATTTTCATAGGTGATTTGTCGTCAGAGCTTGTAGAGCTAGCTGAACTGAATCCCTGAAAATTGAAATTTTTGTCCTGAGGTGCCAAGATCAGTTGGCCGGGACGTGTTAACTTAGGGCTTTGTACAGGACTTGCCCCGTTAGAGACAGTTCGTGGACTTGATCCCATAGCATCTCTGTTGATTACGAGTGTAAGAAGCTCATTTCTCGCAGACTGGTGGGAAGACTCTTTGGCACTTTGCAACCAAGGAGGAGTTCCCCTGTGTGACATGGAAGGTGAGGGAGAGGGAGATGACTGAGAATAGCTTCCCTTGCTGGCGTAACCCAAATCCTGTGACTTGTGGCTCAGATTGGGCGATGGAGATGGCGAGGGCTGAAATTTGTCGGGAACGTCTTCAGCATGGACCTCAGCTGAAACCCGTGTGCTGTTAGGTCTAGCTATAGCAGAATTCTCAGCTGTCCTCGATGTTCCCTGCTGAGATGCAGCCTGAAGACCACCAGAATGCCTTACAGAATTTGTTGTCTGGTCATTTCTGGAAGTTGCTGCAGTTGTATTTCCGCCCAAAGGTTGTTTAGTGGAAGCTTTGGGATCACTGGTCGACGTAGATGAAGCCTGAGCAATTTTACTGCTTTCCGGTTTGATTGCTTGCTTAGAATTGGCATCCTTTGAGGATGTCTTCCCTGGGATGCCTGATGCTTCTGGGGAAGAGGAAGTTGATCTGGATCTTGAGGACGAACTTGAACTTGCGATGCGAAGCTTTGATTCCATGGCACTGTTGGAAATGGTAATACCAGTGAGTCGATCAATTCTTTTCTTGGGCGAAATACAAACTGAGGACCAGTCTGAGAAAAAGTCATCGTCCAGAGCGACCTCGCCCTCCATGCTGCTGTCTAGAAGCTCGTTGAGAGACATGGTGGAAGCTGTGCTAAAATCTCTGGAGACAGGGCGCGAGTCGCTATCCTCGTCACTGTAATCGTAGTAATAATACTGACTCGGTACATTGCTGGGGGATCGGGGGGATTTGAGGGGATCCACAAAGGGATTTCTGAGGGCAGGGGACTGAGTGGACTTGCCTTTGATCTGTCGTCTACTCACTGCTGGGGACTGGAAAGATGGCGTATGGCGTGAAGAGTGAGGTTGTTGTTGTTGTTGTTGATGTTGTTGTGATTGTTGCTGTTGTTGTTGTTGTTGTTGGGGTGAGGGTTTTATTGCTAAAGGCGCAACAGTTTCAGCAGTTTTGCTGGGCGCGTCACTTGCGTCCTCTGACGAATTTTTGGCTAATAGTTTTTCAAAGCTTTTATTAAAAGCCTCAAAGCTTTTGTGGTTGAAGTCCCCTCCGGCGATTAAAACTGCAGGACTGCTATCGTTAGACAGTGACTGCAGCAAACTTTGAGGAGCTAACCTATCTTGTGACGATGTCTTTTTCCACTGTATGGCTTCAGCTAAGAGCTGTGATTGAGATGAAGATAGTTTGTTGCCTATCCCAAAATGGCTAATCGCATCTGCTGAGGTAGACTGCTTCAGGCGCTGTGAAGGGAAATAACCCTTCTCCTGACTATCCGAGCCTCTTCTGCTGCGGTTACTTCCCTTACCAGCTCGTTTTAACCACCCAAATGGCCCTCCCGAGCCGCGTTCCAAACTCCGCGTCCTGCGCTCGTACACACTGATGTGTTTGACCTTCGGACTGGAATTGGTGGCCGGGAACTCTGTTTCTATTTTAGTCTGGATGACCTGATCTTTGCCATCTGGGGTGGTGGGGCTGGTGGTGGAGGTGGAAGAGGTAGAAGATGCTGGACTACTGTCTCCTTCCACACCAGTTGTGGCTATCATCCGATCCCTCAGCCAGGGAGGCGGGGAGCTAAGCTGCGGCTTCCCTGGACTGTCATCTCCCATCTAGCAGAAAATCAAAGACATGTCAATTCCATAGAAACAATAACAACTATAAAGAAAAGTATCCAAACAAACGACCACATAATGGGCGACAAATACTGACATACCCTGGAAACAAGTAAAGACGAAATGTACTGTTCACTGAACGTCCAAACTGGAAAAAAAAAATGTATTAAAGTTAACAGCTCCCAATGAGGCATTTTTTTCAGACAGCTAGGTTATTTCCTTTTGCCAAGTACAAGAGGTGTAGGACAAGCATTGCAGAGAAATACCTTTTGTGTTGTAATTTGAAACACATGATGGAAACGATTATGAAAAAAAAAAAAAATCACCATAAGGAAAAAAAAAAACAAAACAACATTTTCATGATATGGTGAATTGTTCACAATTGTTTCTGACTTATGTTTCACGTAACCAGCAAAAAAAAAAAAAAAAACCAACAGATTTTTTCCTTCATTACAATTCTTTTTTGTAATACCTCTTGTACAGGGCAAAGGGAAGTAATTTGGCTGATGGTCAAAATAGCTGATTAGAAAAGAGATTGTATTAAAGTTAATCCTATGTAAAACAATCTGTACAGGTGGACTGAATCTTAAGATCCGTGAATAATAACAATCACAACAGTAAAATTTCAAGTCAAAAATGTTAAGCTGTTTATATGGCAGGCTAAGTCTGAACAGTTTATAAGAATGATGAGACGAACAAGACAACATTAGCATAAAACAAGAAGACATCAACAAGAAAACAGAGAGGAAAAAAAAAACTGAAACAAAACTGTTTGAAAAGCACAATCCAATCAAAAGTACATAAAATACCGGAACGAATTAACCATATCAACCATATCAAAATGGACATCAGGTCTTTCAAAACGATAGCATGCCATGCATAGAAAATGGTATGGAAGTCATTACAAACAATAAATAAATAAAAATAATAAAAAATTGAGAGAAGCTTGTTGAAGAAATTACGTGTAGATGAGTAAATGCATGGAGAAAATTAGAACAAAAAAGAATATATATTATATATAATCTCATTGTATCCACTGATATATCAGATTCACTAATCAGTTTCAATGGGGAAAGATCATCCTAAAAATGCAAGGTTACAAAATATTTTATTTTAAATTCTAACCAACCTCAGCATCATTGTGAATTCCACTCCGCTAATGGGGAACACGAAGCTTTGAAACTGTTAATGTACTATATGAGGACAAAAAAAAGCACTTCCATCTAGAAGATTTATAACAATCTCGCTATCGTTCTAACAACACTGCAAAATCTGAAGGCCAAACTCACAATTTCACTGCACATGCTTTGCAGTGAGCCAGCGCTGTCAAGGAAATCTAGAGTCATCTCCCCCTGAGATAGAGCTGCCACCGCACTGGCTGCCGTGCTGGACCGGCACACATGATTGGTCGTTATGCAGGACGTGTGCTGAACCTAATGGAGGGGGTAAAGGTCAAACAGCCGACTATAATTTCTGCTTTGCTTTTTCTCTCTCGCTCTTTTTATTTCCGTGGTCCTGTTTTTTATAAGGTCATAAATCATGATGTGACACAATTCGTCACGCTCATTGCAGACTCGTCCGAGTCATTTTTTTTTTGTGTGTATGATTTCACTTGTTTGTATCCCAGAGCTGTGTGTTCATTTCTACTTTAGCAATATAGCTCTTTGAGTTGCAAAGTACAACAGTGTGAAAAGAAAGGTAAATACACCAATCTGAATGTGCTTAATGGTTCACTATATAACTGGTATAGAAAACTCATGATTTCAAAAGGGCCGAAATGTCGGGTATTTTAAGTGTTTCGATCTTTATTTTTTTCTTTTGTTATCAATCTCGGAAGAATTAAATGACATTGTTAAAAAAAAAAAAAATAAAAGTCTCCATCGATTAATGCAAGTGTTTGTGATCACAGTGAAGTGGGACTTTTATATGTTTAGTTCTCTTTGGTTGCATGTCTAATTTTCTTTCCATATGAGAAGACAGAGGACAGGGTATGTAACCTAGACCATTAAGCATTAAAGAAACAATAAAGTAAAAAGCAAAGAAATAAAAAGAAACTAGTCAATCCAGGGTAAAACATGTAACATTCCATACGGAACTGAAAAAAAATTATAAACTTCTGATACGTTTAGTGTTTTTTCTCTCTGCTTTTTATTTCTTCAGACTGTCAATTTATAATTGATTTCAGATAGAAATAAAACTGCCTTAAATACCAACTAAACTAATCTAAACTAATTGTTATTGTTCATTTTTGTCAGCAGACTTGTCTAGCAGGAATACGACAGCAATTTGCAATAGGCCTACATGTAAAAAAGAAAAACTGTATTGAACTATCTCTATGTATCAAATGTGTATTCAAGTGTTTACTTCCTCCCCTCCTTTCTTTGGAAGAAGCAATGCCGTACATCGTCTATAGATATTAAACAATGCAGGGCATACGAGTCACTTTACTACGGAAGTCTGTATGTGATATCAATCAATAGGAGGAGTGTACATTTGCTTTTGTTTTCTTTTATAGATTTTTTTTTAAATTGAAGGATTAATAAAATACGCCAATGACAATAAAAAAAAAAATAACAATAATAATTTCAATGTTGAAAATTCATGTAAATCAGTACGATTTTACAACATCTAATCTTCGAATTCTCATGCTCCTACAGTGAAGAAATGAAAATAGAATATTCATGCAGGGAGGTCAAAAAGAAAATGCTTCTCTTAACATATGAATATGAACAAGAAATTTGTCTCTACGCTCCTCATCAGCTCTTCGTGACGTCACCAACATCAACGTACTGTGACCAATGCCTTACCTGTAGCACAGAGTCTGAAGTGAATCGCATCCTCTGTTGGAACATGATGTTGAGATGTTTGTTCTGCAGTTCCAGATCCTTGACTCTGGTCTGAAGCTTAAGACACTCCTCTCGCAGAGTCTGGGAAAGTGAGCATCGTTATTTGTTAATGTACATAATTATTATCGTGACATGGTTGTTCAGAACATTTTAAAATTTGAAACTTAGACGTGAGATTTAGCCACTTGACATCTATGATGGTGTCTAAGGAAAGTTAGAAAACGCCATAGCAAGGCGAATCATTGAAGCCAGAATTAAACTGAATGAGACTGCTGAACAGAAATAATAAGTGAGAACAGTAAGATTAGGGGACATTTTAGTGGGAATATTGTGAGAACCGTCGTAATGTATTATAACATAAGTGTAACGGACGATAGGATGTTGAGCATACAATCATGTTGTGTGGATATTGTGACAAAGCTTTTCCTTTGTAATTTTAACACCACTGACGAAAACGAACTGTACGAGCACACATAAACCAACGATGTTATAAGATTAATTTGGTGAGGGAAGATAATTAATTTATCAACGTTCTGTGTCAATACAGCCTGTATCACTTGGCGTGTGATCTCAATCAGATATTTCACGCAATCCCTCGAACAGAAACAAAACGAAATTCGCACTCACAAGCAAATGCGCATGCGCACACACACTTCCTCTTCTCCCCCCCCCCCCCTCTTTCTCTATCTCTCTCAA
The DNA here is from genome assembly GCA_038406235.1 of Peronia verruculata. Lineage (NCBI taxonomy): Eukaryota > Metazoa > Mollusca > Gastropoda > Systellommatophora > Onchidiidae > Peronia > Peronia verruculata. The sequence continues at coordinate 602,116 of JBCAUA010000010.1, read as the reverse complement.
TTACACACATACATACACACATGGAGAGACAGATTATATACAAAGTGAGAGAGAGAGAGAGAGAGAGAGAGAGAGAGAGAGAGAGAGACGGAGCAAATACGAGTAAATATCAGAATACTCTATGACAACTTTT
>JBCAUA010000010.1:572751-592284 GCA_038406235.1 Peronia verruculata | reverse complement strand
TTTCCTCTAAGTTGAAAATCCCGAAGTTGAGGGAAAGGGTTGAAAGGAAACAAACTTTAAGAAGAAAAAAAAGCACCTCCAGGACCCCCCCCCCCCCCCCTCCTTTTTAACTTCATGCATAGTTATGGTCTTATATACTGCTATGTTTGCTTGGTTTTTAAATTTATAAAGTTGTTTTAGATATGTTTTATGTTTTTCCATTCTTTTTCTCATGTGCATCCAAATTTTTCTTTTTAGTAGGGTTTGCAAAACATGAAACAGTAACATTTGTTTGTCCACAGCCCATGGGATTCAATCCTGTATTCAATGATATTCACTTGTGGGCGGTGATCTTTGCTGTCATTATCATCAATTATGTTTTCCAAGATGGGAAAAGTGATTACTTCCAAGGTTTGTTCATTCATTATTATCTACCTTTGGATAAGAAAGTATTACATACTGCATTGTATGATGTATTAGAAACACAGAGTATAAAGGGAAAAAAAAATGTCTTTGTCTGTATACACAAAAGAGGAAAATAAAGTCCATGTAGAAAGGAAAACAGGTTTTTTTTGTTTTTTTTTTATTAGAGAAAGAAAAAGTTTTAAGTTGATTTACAAATTAGAAACGTGTTTATATTATACAAAATAAAGAGTTCTTAAATGTATGTACATAAGAAAAAAAATGTGTTAAGTTCATTCACTAAAGAACACAAAATGATAACAGTGCTCTTTATTACAACAGTGCATACTTCTGACTTGGCCTGATTGTTGTGTCATTGCCTTTGTGATTTTCTTAAAAGTTCAGTTCCTGATCAGAAATATGGGAATAAACATGCAGTAAAGAGTAATACATTTTCTTATTTAGGTGATTTCTTGAGGTAGATTTACTGAAGAAGTATTCCAATGAAAAGTGGGCTGTCTGTGGAATAACTCCAGTGTTAAAGTTTAAAGGTGAAGGTTACCTTTATTTAATTCATTCTTTTTTCTTTTTTTCTGTTATTTTTTATTCAATGCACTGAAGAATTTATTCAAGTATAATTGATAAATTACAAATTGTAAACACTTTTCTAGCATCTATTTGATTATCAGCATCTGCTACAGCTAGTACTGCTTTGTCAACAGGTTCCATTGTGATGTTCATATACATTTTGCTGATGGCAATGTACTTCTTCACTGTCACTCCTGAACAAGCTGTGTGTAAGAAGACATGACCACGATCAACATAAATGTCATAGTATTTAGTCACAGTCAACTATCTGGATATTCAGTTTGAAATTATTTTGCGGCAGATCATGACATTTTGTTACATACATGGATGTTCTGGTTTAGACATGCAGCTCACTATTAAAACTCATGATGTATCACTTGTATGTCAAGTCCAAAAATGTAAGGGGAAAATCATGTGTGGCCAGATGAAGGAAATCACAAGACAGTGAATATCAGAATCTTTTTGATCCCTAGTTGCAGGTTAGCTATAGCCAGTTTTTTCTCTGACTACAGTTAGCAGAAAAAATTATGAATAAAAGCTGCACTATTTACCATAATATGACGATGCCGAACTTGAAATAAGAATAGGCCCACAGCCCCTATTGTAATAAATCAAGCTTTTTTTTTTTTTTTAACTACCTAAATTTGCTTGTGGTTGGACAACACATGCATACAAGAACACAAATTTGCATCATTCCAGTACCCTAAGCTCTCCTATGCCAACCCCATTGTCTTTCATGTCCTGTATTACATTTTTTTTTGTGCTACAGGAATTCTTCTAGTCTGCACTGATCTGCTTAACAAAACCTCATTATGGGATACATGTGATTAGTTCCACAAACCTGAATGAGAGTTGCATGTGGCCAAACCAAGAATGGCAAAGAAAAATGAATGACAGAATTTTTGACAATTTTTAGGTTTAGTTGCTTGTAGCAATTTCACTATTACATATTTTTTTCTCATCCTCTCTTTATTTTTATTCCATAATAATGAGATTATTTTTACCAGTCTTATTACTTCTGTTTGCCACACATGAGAAGTATGGAATAAACAGTGTAAAGAAGAAAAAAAAACACATCATTTTTGTCATTTGAAATATTGATTAAGATTATTATAATGTGAAGAAACCATGTTTTTTTTTTTTTTCTCATGAATGTTTGTAATTTTTCATGATGTGAGTTTCAAAGAGAGAGTGCCAAGTGTTTGTTTGTTTTTTTTCCTTCTTAATACTGCTTTTTCTACACTCCTTGTAATGGGAGGTAGCAGGGCTAATCAAAACTATCTCTTTTTAATGTCATTTTTGATTTCCTATCTGATATGACATACTTGACTCAACTGATGAGACATAGGCATACTTTGGTAAGAAAAAGAAACTTCTTGCTGTGATATTAATCTTGCTGTGTTAAATGCTCTTTGAAGTCTAATTTCCAAGTTAAATAGGATTTGGCCACACTGCCATCAACTCAATACTAAGAACTCATAAAATCAGTCAAGTCAAAACACTGCAAAACGTTAATGAAGATTTTCATGGAGAAAAGATACTATGTAAAGGAAGCTAGTTTTTGTGTGTGGTGCTAGTAGGTATTATGTACATTCTCTTTGTGAATAATGACAAAATATAGTACCTCATTGTATCAAAGTTTGTATGGCCAGTGTTGTGTGGTATGACCAACTCGAGGATGCAGCTTTTCCATGGAGTGTCACTTTTTTATGTTTTGGTATATTTTGTGGAAATTGTGTTAGTTTGAGATGAATTTTTTTTTTTGCAGTCAGATGTTGTCTTTGCTCTTGCTTTCCTTTACTATATGCTTGTAATTATTCATCATCATGCATTTGAACTAGCTACGGCTCCTAAGTAAACCATTCTGTACAAACAATATGAGTTTCTAATTTTTTATTGTAATACTAGGGACATTGACAGGTTCATAAACGAATATCTGTTAAAATGCGTTCATTGACATCTGCAGTGAACCACATATAGTTCTATGATCTTTTGTATGCAAAATGATAGTGTAACCTCATAAGACATAAATATGAAATAAAATTAATCATTGCAAAACTTGGCTGTCTAGTCCAAGCTTTACTTCAAAGATATGTGCAAAAGAGATATAAGGACCTTGAAATTTGACTTCAGCTCATGGGAATCTGTTTCCTTTGACTTGAGTGTCTGGATCAGAGTCTGGCAGTTTGTGACAGGGCCTGTCCCAGTTTGAGTGATCACTTGCCCTTCAAACAGAAGCATAAATACTTGCACAAAGAAGAATGACCTGAGATAAAAAAAAACTGTACTGCAAAACCATAGTCTTTCCAGACTGATGGGTGCCACCAAAACTAAACTTGCCCACCTCCAACTATCTGTTTTTGATAGTTTCTTTAAGTTTCATCAAGTTTAGTTGTCAGTCATCAAGATCTGGTGTCTGAAGCCATGTTGTTTCCTTGGCTGAGTACCAAAGTGGTTGGGCCAGCAGTGAAGGAAATACAATATTCAATTATTTGCTATCATTAGATTCATATTGTAAGCTTTTTATTATTTTACAATAATTGAGATTTTGAATCAAAAGTGCGATGCACTGTGAAATTTTCTATAAGGAATTCCATTTTCATAAACTTCAGCCATTGAATTTTGTACTTTTTGCAACTTTATTTTTGTATTTTGTGGAACAAAGAACCTGTTCAATCTATGACATGTACATTGTTTTCCAATGTAGTTTCTATCACCTCACATTTACTATGTCGATGATTATGAATTTAATATACTATTGTACCCAACAAAGCAGGCTTATTCTGAACATACCTCTGTAGAATTACAGAATGTAAGTTCAGGGAAAGCACAAAGTTTTTTATGTTCTTTTTTTCCTCATGTTCTGATTGTCCTGTTTTGTTTAAACTCATCATCACATAAAAATAAGCAATGAGGTCTTATCTTCTCAGTAATCAGGGGCTCTTTTTTTTTTTCTTTATGTAAAGTTTTCTTAGGTGTTTTTTTCATATTTTTGTATAATTCCATCAGTGTGCATTTATGTGACACAAGAAAGTCATCATGGTCATCATGCTCATAAGAATGTTCCATTTCTCATTCAACTCAAGAAGAGTGAGATTTTTCCCTTATCAGATGGCAGAAAATATTTTTGTTGTTGGGAAATATGAAAATGTCCTTATTATTAAATGAATGATGTTTCTCATTCATATGTCATTTCAACTTTTGTTACAGTAGCCAGTGCATATTGACAGCTGCTTATATTTATTTCTTGATTAAGACTAAATTTTATATGAACTGACTGTTTGAGAACTAGGTTTTCACTCTTCACTAATACAGGATGATTGTTTTGACATTTGGCTATGTTAGAAAAAGGCTTAGCATTGGAAAAGCAGTTATTTTTACAGCATCTCACAATCAGAGAATGATTGAAAGTAGATAAATACAGTGGAACTCAGATATTACAAAATCAGATAATGTGAAATTCTGATAATAAAGAAAAGAATATGCAGTCCTGTTTTATTTCTATATTCTTTCTTCAAATAAAATCTCGGAATTTGCGAAATGCCAATCCTTCCAGTCTCACTTATAAAGAAATACATGTAATTTTCCCAGAAAGTGATGAGTAGTACGACATGTTGGCATGAGGAAGATAGTTAAACCGTGCGTGTGACCAGCTTTTCGTTTGTTCAACCACTCCTAACAATACCTGTGGGCTCTTATAGTACACTGATGATTAAAGGTGAGATGTTTGCGAGATACTTATGCAATAGACTAGGCCCAGGTAAAACTAACCTACTAACCTGGGGTGGTGCCATTTTATCTTTTGTCCTCGCAGGTGAAAGTGAAGTGGTTTGAGCAGGATGAACTGGGTGGGGGAGATGAGGAGTAATCTTTACAGTGTTAAGGAGTGTTCTGTGAAACCGTAACGTCGCAGCACAATGGTCTGAGAGTGGTCAACAATTAAACTGCATTTTTCGCTTAACCTACACACAGCAGCACCATACTTTTCTTTCAGTGCAGAATAAAACTTAAAAGTTGTGAGTTAGCCTCTCATCTACCTTCATACTCAAAGAGGAAAAATAAAACAAACAAACAGGCAAAACAAGAAGAAAAACAAATTGAAAAATGCACATACAGGCTTTGTAAGGAGAGGCTCGTCAGGGAAAAAATTAGTAGTAACATTGAGTCAGTGTATGAGTCGACCTCCTTGTTTTATGGCCCATGCTTCTTGTTTTATGGTCTCTGTTGGATATTACAAAATTCTGATGTTAAGAAACAAATGTCCTGGTCCATTCAGTTTCTTAGTATCAGTTTCACTGTAGTATTAATGCACTGGACTGAGCATGTGCTGCAAACAGTATTAAAGGAGAATAATATTTTCGACCTTGCTGCATACAGGGGAATGTATTATTGAATCAAGATTATATGAGGTATTATGTGGTTAGAGCAGTAGAGTGTAAACCAGATAGCACCAGTTAGATCCCACCAGAATCTGTGAGGGAAAAAAAGGTGGGTGACGGACATCGGGAGTCATGATCCCGATGTGGCCGGGGTTCTAGAAGATGTCAGGAAATTAAAGGCCAAAACATCTGTTTAAAGAATCCTCTCTTCCTCTGAAGACCATCACCTGTTTCGCTCCACTCAAGGAGTTTTCCTACCACTGGAAGATATTTGAAGAAACTGCTTGTGTTCATCACTTGTCATCTTTTTTTTGGTCATTTTTTGCTATAGAATATTCATGTCTTCCTTACATAGTTTATTAGTAGTCAACTATTATTTCAGATATTATTTGCATATACATGTATAATCATGTCTTAATTTATTTGAAATCATCAGTTCCTCAGGGGAGTAAGAAAATAAATTGTCTATGGTGAACATACTTGAATTAATTCGTCTTACAGATAATCTCCACTGAAAATTAGTCAGATTTTTTGTTTTTGCTGTTTTAAGTGAAAAATATTTAAAAAGAAATAAAACATTAAGAACTTCATGAACTTTTTTTTAAAGTTGTATAGATTGACCTAACATTGAATTAAAGGTTTTACTGAAATAGTTGCACAAAATGAAACACATTTAGAAAGATTGTTTACTTAAATGACTGCCATGCAACTGTATCAAAGAGAGCAAACATACGCTTTGGTGTGACTGTAAATATTTCTGTTTAAATGGTCATATTTTTTTCAGGTGATCTTACAAATACAAATTCAGATACACATGGGATTCCTTGTCGTTCATGAGACAAATCATCTTGAAACGTACATGTAATAAAACAGGGTTTATCTATAGTCTGCTGACATTATCATTTGTATGTTGGTATCAATATCAAAGCGCAATTATTCCTAATTTATCTCATTTAAATGCATATCCTACTGAAGGACATGTTAGACTATTGAAAAGATTGGATTTAATCTTGTGACTCCCTACTTTAATCTACAAATCAATGATCTGACAAAGGCCTGACGTACGATACCAGTTTACCAATGTTATAGTTATTTGAAATTGATTTTCATGGGTGATTGTTGTGTTCAATCCTATTCCTTCCCTTTACCAGACAAAAGAGGGATTGAGCACGTAGTTCACAGAAGGAAAAAAAACAACACTTTTGCCTTCTTTGCTTGAAACATACATGATGAAAAATTTTGAAAAAGTAATGATATAAAGAGAATGTTTTCTTCTTATTGTTATAATTTTATCAATTTATTTGATGATCAGTCTTTCAAATTACAAAAAGTAAAGGGATTTTTTCCTCTTTACACTGCTTGCTCAATATCTCTTTTGGGTGGGCAACTGGAAGTTAGAAGGCTGGTCAAAGTGATCTCTCTTATGCTAACACTAACAGTGTCTGAGTCCTGCTTTTGGGAGAGTGAGTCATAGGCAGATAACCTGCAAAACGATCTCCTATTCGAAAATATTAAAATTTTAGTTTGAATTTGGGCTTTTCTTTTTTGAAATGTCATTCAAGGTTGCTGATTGTAATGTATTTACTGAAATGTTCCTCAAAATAGAAATTATATACTAATGACTGCAGTTTTTGCTCAGTCAAAAGTTGACTGTTCAGTATTAGAGTGATATCTCAAACACATCGATAAAATTATAAACTGTGCACTGTAATGCATTATAAACCTGTGTTCTTGTGCAGCCTTGAAGCCTTTGAAAACCAGGTCCGAATTACTTGTCAGATGTAGAGTTTTCTATATGATAACACTTATATGTCCTTTTGAATTGAGAGGCAACAGGAATTTATAATGTACATGTATTGTGTTGCTCTTCCCAAAGGTCTGATTTTGAGATTTTGACTTCAATATAAGTGTTTCAAGATTTTCTTTTGCAATGAAAAATAAAGTTTAATTTGTGTCTACATATTTGTTAATGTCTCATACCTTTAGAATGCCCAGAGAGAAAGAGTGTATGTGTTAGCATCAACAATAAGAATAAGAATGATGAATACACAAAGAGCTCTGAGCTCTGAGAGAGGACTGATGAGATGTCTGTAGTAAAAGAAACTGGCCAATGGGTTGGCTTTGAATAAGAAAAAGTGGTGTGTGAGACTACTATCATAAGACAAGCTGTGTTAATGTGGAATCCACAGGCAGTCAAAGAAGCAAGCCATGAATTTTCTGTAGTTGATGCTGCAACGAGGAGCAAGCACTCATGGAATGTTACATCAGGGGGAATGGGGGGAGGGATTTTTGGCTCATGGCCCATACCTTAGAGAATAAGAAAGCCAGATAATGGATTGAGCTGAATGACAATCTCATGATAGTGAGAAGAGCTGCTCACCAGGAAAAAACATACCACTGAGTAATAAAAAAAAAAGTGAAAAGTACCACCCCTTGACCCCCAAGAGGGGAAACTGGCTTGGCCATTTCAGACTGCATCGCCGCAGTGCAGCGCCACTGTACTTCCCTCGATATACATCAGGTACCTGTTTACAGATGTGTGGGCTGAGGAAAATTGTGTGTTAAGTATCCTTCCTAAGGATACAACATGCAACGAGCTAACACGCCATATGTGAATCATTTTTTTATTCATTAGTATTTCTTCTTTTTTTTTTTTTTGCTCTTTTCTTCTTGGTTGCATAAGGAGAAATTCTTTTTTGGGCATCAGAGACATGCTTATCAAGCTGAAGCAATGTGCCTTGAGTCAGCCTTGTTCTTATGCTGTGATGTTTTTGTCTGCCTCAAATGTTAATATGTCTCATTTCTCTGTCTCTATCTCTGTCTCTATCTCTATCTATCTATCCATCTATCTGTCTGTCTGTCTGTCTGTCTATCTGTCTACCTACCTACCTACCTACCTACCTACCTACCTACCTACCTACCTACCTACCTACCTACCTACCTACCTACCTGTCTATCTGTCTGTCTATCTGTCTGTCTGTCTGTCTGTCTGTCTGTCTGTCTGCCTGCCTGTCTATTTATCTATCTGTCTTGTCTGTCTGTCTGTCTATGTATCTATATTTGTTAAACCTCATCAACCGTGATAAAATGTTCTTTATTAAGGGACAAAAAAAAAAAAAAATATTTTAACTAGATTTGGAAAGCCAAAAATGCAAGTTCATATTTCAGTGATGTCTTTTTATTCTGTTTTTGTTTTGTTTTAATTAGCGCTCATTAGGCTGGCAGGTCATTATTTTCAACTTAGTGGACTCGAAACTTAATAAAAATGATATTGATACACATGGGAGTGGTGCACTTTCATGTCATCAGTTCATCACACTTGTCAAAGTATAGGCTGGAGTAAAATAAAATTACATTGAGATTATTATTGTAAAGTCAACAATATCTTCGATGATGAGATATAATCAACGTTACCTTCGGAAAGTGCGCAAAAAGTGTTCATTCATTCACATAAAAATTCTTCTATGCATAGATACAACTTGTTTTGTTGTTTTAAGATAAGAAACGAAAGTAGATTTTCTTTTTGGCTTTCAACAGGAAGTAAACAAACATCCACCAATGGTGGTGCTCGTTACAAAGTACTGAGGCCACGTCAATCTCTACTGTGCTGGATTCCGATGACGGCAGCTAACTATGTTAAAATAGGTCTTAGCACCTTAATGCGCTAAATTTGCGCCATGGAAAGGTGAGTTTATCATGACATGTATTAAATTAGTTGTTGGGATCTTGATACTGATTCAACTGGAGGTGAGCCGAAAGAAAGTGTTCATAATTTCTGTGTAAAGTACCTAACTTCGATAACCTACAGATCTAATTTCGATAACAGGAAATAAAGTTTGTTATATAGATCTAGAATCTAGATCTAGGTCTAGTCTAGATCTAGTCTACATGTAGATCTAGACACTAGATGATAGATCTAGATCTAGATCAACAACATCAAAATTGTGCAGACCCCAACACGGTCCTCTTATATTTGAAAGGTATGTAGATCAATCTTCGGTAAGGCTTGTCGTGCATCGATTTTATTTTTACTTTTGCCATTAAATTATAGGGGTAGTACCAGTGTGAATAGCAAATACGCCGGGGAGCTCCTGTTCGCATTACTAAGCAAGGGGAATTCACTCCTTATTTGCAGTACTCCTGCATTTTCCTTAACTTTGCTGTCATAAAAGTATTAGATCTAGATTTATTATCCCACAAATTGTATAACAATAAATTAAAAACAAAAATAATAACAACAAACAATTTTTAAAAAGCCCCGATCGGGGCAAAAATCGACAATTTTGTTGTTCGCATTGACTGTTGTACCACTTTGCAAGAGCATTCTGACGTGCGTGATACCTCGCAGTACTTCATAAGTCAATATTAATGCATTCAACTTAAATGTGGATCATTGATACAGATAAAACAACAACAAAGTCACTGACAAGCGGCGTCATTAGTGCCTTTAGCCTAAGTTTAGCATTATAATACATGTATTTAAATTTTCTCTGTACAGTATTGTTGTCCATGGCCGAATGGCCAAGTGACCATCGTGACAATCTTGTAACCACCCTGGGAGTAGGAGTCGAATCTTGGAAGATTTTTTTTTTTTAATCATTTTTATATTAGAGGACTGGAGGATCAGTGAGTCATGACGGGTGTTTGCGTCACCTATGTCCGTATCATGTCAGACTGTAGCAATTTGCACCAAAACTGACTTATTTCTTCTGACCATAGAGCTATTGAAATAAGTCAATTTTGGTACAGATTGGTACAGTCTGGACATGATACGGACATAAGTGATGCGAACACCCGACGTCACACATGACCCTCCAGTCCTCTACCTGAGTAAGCTTGATTATTGTTATCTATTTAAGTAGATCTAGATGTAACATAGAATGACCAGATCTAGATCTCTGGTTGTGAATGACCAAAGCAATTGGTATTAAAAATCTAGTACAATCTATTTTGCCCGCTAAACCCAAACCAAGATTCAGCTCTAGACAGATCAATGTTTATGTAATACTGTATCACATTAAAAATATTCAGCATCATTCTCTCAATTTATTTTGGATTACAAATACATTATTGTCTAGACCTAGTTAGCCTGGATCTAGATCAGAATACAATGCTGACATGGGTAACAATCCATCTATTGATTCTGTTTTGCAGAGCAATGACGCACTGAACAAAAACCAGTCTTCCATGAGATCTGTGAGTATAAACCTTTCTGAGTATAAACCTTTCTACTGGATGTTTCTTTGTCCTGTGTTACATGGTGTTTTAGAGTTACAGCTACTTGCACTTTCTCATATAAGTGTAAGTTCTCCACTGTCCATGGCAAATAGCTCATGATGGGGATCATATTTCAGTCTTAATGTGTTATATAAAATTATAGCTGGTCATGTGGGGAAATGTTAGATGGGTATCATTGTTTCCTCTCCATTCTATTGAGCAAACTGAATCCTAGCAATCTGAAACAAAGTTTTTTGTTATTATATAGAATCACAAACATGTAATTGAGGAAATTGTTTTTGCTCCAAGATTAGTTCATTCCTCAGTGTCTTTGTTGTTTGTGTTGAGTGATTTATTCAGTGGTCAGTTTTGGTTTAATGCCGAAATACGGTCAGACTACTGCCTTTTTTTTTTTTTCAAGAAAGAATGTCTGTCCACATAGCCACACAGACATAACCACACATAACAACTAGTAATGTCTTTGTATTTGTCACACCTTATTCCTGTGTAATCCTGTACAACACACTTGCTGTAGTACAGGTCCTTTAAGTGTCAATAATCCAGTAGATTTTTTTTCTTTCTGAGTTTGAAATCTCGAGCACATATAATGTACGTTGTGTTCAATTAATAGTTATTGTGTGTGTGTGTGTATGTGTGAAGTCTAATTGAAAGAGGGTACACCTGCAGTAGAAATGTGCTGTTATGTAATTCAGGTCACAATGTTCTGTTGTCATTGAAAATAAAGGTAACTTTCCGTCCTGGAGTTTTTACCTGCTCCACTGTCTTCACGTTGTTGTTTATCTATGCTCTTTTGCCTGTAGGTTGGTATGTCCTCTCAGACACAGAGCAGTATGTCATCCACGATGAGAGACATGCTTAACAAGTAAGTTTGCCATCGTATCATATCTGCTGTCACCAACAAACACGAGTCACTGGTCAGTCACTGACAACACCAGCCTTTTCTACTTTAATATCAGACATACACATCTGGCAAAGCCTGGTAGATGTTGTCTCAGTGATTTCATGAAGAGGACAGAACAGAAAACATAAAAAAATTGTTGATGTCGTGGGTTCTGAAATATATTCATTTGTGTACCTTCTGAATGAAATAGTCGAGCATTGAGTCACCCATCAAACAAAGCCAGTTGATCTTGACAAAAGACTTTTCCAGGCTAAATGATAAGGGATAACAGTATCTCCCATGAAAAGATAACAAGAGATTGTGTGTGTCACTATGTACACCAGAAATGTCAGTGTGCTTGTAGATAGCAGCAGCAGCTGTTTCCGAGGAAATGCCTCAAGGTGGAAAGTTCATATAGTACTCATGTTCCCATTAAAAAGATAACAGGCACCTGCTGTCAGTTGGATGATAGTAACAGTCAAGAGAATTCACACTAATTTGCCTATTTGCATACTGACATTACTGTTGTAAATTTATTATATGGTCACCAGTTATATGATGTGAACCTTAGGCTATCTGTGCTTGCTCTCCTTCATTTCCAAATTCAGGTCTCCATGTTTGGACTTTCATTTGTTTATAAATTCAGCTTTTTATTTTAGCAAATATACATGGATACATATAATGGTAACAAATTACTGCTACAAAGTGAGTTTTTTTACACTATACACTTGGAAAATTTGTCTGTGCCTTGCTATGTTTTTCTTCATAGTTTTTATTTTATCTATGAATGTATGAAGTCCAAATGTTTCCATGTTTGTCTGCACTGTAGGAGCCAGGAACAGGCCCAGATTGAAGGCTCCCTGAGCTTGGATGTGATCTACATCACAGAAAGAATTATTTGTAAGTTGTAGACTTAACTAACAATCTTTTGTGTCTTTCATTTCTATCTGATTTTCCTGTTTACAGCATTTCTTTCAAACCATTTAGCTGACTGTGCTGTGAGTAGATTAAGTAATGTACAGCCATTAAAAGAATGGAAATGGTCTCTTTAACTTGAGGAGATTTGAGACCAGGCATTAACCTCATCACTGCTCTGGTGACATACCCATATATCTGAACATGATTGGGGTCAGATGCTCTATTGATGCACATATACAGTATACATCACCTTAGAACATGATTTTACAGTAACTTGCGCTACATATGTCAACAGCACATCTGACCACAGTCATATTGTGATGTTGTATGTCAATAGAGCAGTGAAGACGTTTTGATTTGGACAAATGAAATTGCTTCATAATCCACCGGTGATTCTGCCCATTTTGTGAATTTTCTTTGCATTGGGAGAAGATACATGGGAAGCAGTGAAGGGGTTAAGTATTTTCAATTATTGTGAGAACATGGGTTTGTGACAACTATGTTATTTTTGTCCTTTGGCAGTGGACATCTAGCTTCTTACTTAATATGTAGAAACCTGCTGAGCTTGCAAATATTTATGCATGTGTAAGAGAGCATACTCTCTCAGCAGTTACTATTGATCCTCTGTATTGTGAGAATCAATTGCTACCTATCTGTTCCATTGTCATAGTGGCCAGAGGTCAATGGTGGCATAGGCATGGCCACATCTGGTGCCAAAACTGGGTAGAGTCAACTGTCCTACAGGTGATTATGAGCACTGACAACTGTTTGACACCTGCAAGGCCATGAGAGAACTGACTCACTAGGGAATTATTTTCCCCATGTACCTGGAACAGCTTGTCAGCTATTAAACTGTCTGTTCTAGGTATAGATCAGAGAGATGAGAAATGTGGTACAGGTGTGCAAAGCATACAGGTCTTAATATCATAAAGATTGTAGGACCGCATACAAAACTACTACATCAATGAATTTGTCTGTGTTATATCCCACAGCAAAACTTAGGTGGAATATTGGTTGGACTGACCAATGGGCAGTTAGCATGTGACTGTCTGTGCACTAACTGCTGCTGTCATGACAAATAAAGCAACTGTTATTTCAAAACAAAAACAAAAAAAGAAAGAAAAAGATCACACATACAGTGTGCCAGTTTGTATTTGTAGCCAGAAGTCTGTGTAAAGGTTGTAGCAGTCCTGAACATATTATTTCCACTTTATTTCTGAAAGAAAACGTTTACAAGACCCAGTGAAGATTTCTCAGATTTCTGCTTGCTCATCACTGCATCCATGTTGATGTCACGTAGAGCAGGATGACCTTGCCATGTTGACTTTATGAGTTTATTATTGCAGTGATGATCATGTCCTGTTTGGTACAAATGTACTAATGTCTGTCTGACTGACTTATCTCTCTTTCCAGCTATGACCTTCCCCTCTGAGGGCCACGACACTACGTACTCATTCAATCTGAAAGAAGTTGTCCGCATGCTCAAAACTAAACATGGAGACAACTACTTGGTAAGTCTGGACTAGGTATGTTTTCAAAGAGAAAAGTATTTATCCCTGTATCATGTGTAAGAGAATTCTAATCCTTCTCCCCAATGAAAATGACCAAAGATTGTACAAAACAGTACCAGATACTGATGAGCAATATGAAAACTAAGATTTACAAGATTACTCAGCCAGTCCTGGGACACCTCTAGGGCAAGTTTAGCACTGTCAAGAGATTCCTAGCCTTCCTTATTTGTTTTCCTGCTCTCAACTCTTTCTGATCTACTGTAAGTACTCGTAGAAAAGGTTTGATATTTCACATAAAATAGACCAGCAAACTTTGTTGTACTCTAAGTAAAGGGGGCTGTGAGGATGAGGCACACAGAGGGTACCAGCTGAACGCCTCATTGAATGGTACTGCTACAGATAAGCCAGTTGTTCAGAAACATACCTTCTATTTCACCTGTTATTGTTCTTTTGGGGGGGGGGTGCGCAAGGATTTAAGGGTCTGTATTTTCCCCCTTGTTCCTTAATGACCATTCACATCATGGTGATCTTTTTTCTTTGTTTGTTTGTCATCTTCAGATATTGAATTTGTCGGAGAAACGCCAGGACCTGACAAAAGCAAACCCCCAGGTAAGCTCAGATGTTGACAGGATACTGCAGCTGTTGTGTTTCTTTCCTCCTGAGATGAATCAATAGATAGGCAGAATGTGGTTTATTTGCTGATGTTGAAGTTTTTCCAAATGGGTCATTTTCATCCTTGATTATAGAAACTTTGACAGAAGTAGACATAATATCTAACTGTTAGTTAGACATAGACAGGATTTAGCAACAAATCAGAGTTAAAATCATATATCTCCAAATCAGATAAGAATGTAGAAAAGTTCTAGTACTGTGGACAGATGTTGGTTGTATAGTATTAGACTGCTAGTACTTAGTCTTAGAAATGGCCCTCTACAGGCTTCTGTGATTATCCACACCATATGTGATGCTGACAGTGCTGCAGGACTAAGGGAATTTATGATGTTCACACCCATAGAGGAAAAAAGCCTGTTGTGTGAAATATGAGTGTATGCTCCACAGCTAAATTATTCATTGTTTGATATGGCTTTGCTCTCTGTCCCAGGTCAAAGAATATGGATGGCCCGACCACCTCGCCCCTCCCTTAGAACGGCTGTGCTCTCTGTGCAAAGCCATCGACTCCTGGCTAAATGCTGACATCAGAAATGTAGTAGTGCTCCACTGTAAAGGTGGCCGCAGTCGTATCGCCAGTGTCATTGCAGCCTACATGCATTACAGCAACATTTGTGCAAGGTATTGTGCAGATATGTCTCCATGGTGAGGCAGCTTCATATGGTTGAAAATTTAAAAAAGCAGTGTCATTCACTAATATGAATTTTTTTTAAAAGAAGTGTCTTTCAACTCAACATCTTGTTAAAAAGAAAACAAAACAGAAGTCAATATTTGTGGTTGGTTGTCTGTGAGGAACATTCACTCAAAACGTTTGTTTTCCTTCTGTTATTGAGTCTTATATTGTCATTTTGGATGTTTCGGCTGTGCAGAATAAGCTTTAACCTCATCCTCATCAAAGATGTATCCTTTAGTTTGACATTGAAATAGTAAATCGTTTTACCTTAATTTCTGTCCCTAAACAGTATGTCACCATTTGTTTGTTGGCTGGGAAATGGGAGTAGGTGTGAGGCAAAACTAAATACATACAAATAGTATCTTGATCTGATTCTGTTTTGTTCTATCCTAGTGCTGACCAAGCTTTAGACAGATTTGCCATGAAGAGGTTCTACGATGACAAACTGGGTGGTCTGCCGCTGCCCTCCCAGAGAAGGTCAGTGTTCTCAGTCTGCGTGACTGAGACAGTACATCTATGTTTTGATAATGTTCACTTGAGAAATCTGTGGATTGAAGTAGTGAGGTTGTGAGCAAATATATGTGGTAGCTCAAGCTCTGGTACCAGTTTGCTTACCTCATTCACTTCTCTCCACTGAATGCTCAAGTTCAACCTGTCAGCAGAAATTCTACCTCCCTATCATGATGAAGAACAATTACAGCAAAAAGGCTTATGTCACTTTGCAGACCAGTTGAATCAAGAGTGAGAAACTGTGTCCAGGGGGATAAAAAGTGAAAGAGAGCGACAGTCAAAATTTGTGGTGCAAGCATGCAAACAATTTATAATGTAAAGCTGAATTAACTGGAATGGCAGTTTTCTTTTCTGACACAAATTCTCATAAACTGAACTTGAACAGTTTTCATTCTGGAGGCCTGAACTAGTAGGTTGATATGGGGAAAATATGCTGAACAAATGGGCTGTGATCTTGTCAAGGGCACATGAACTTCAAAAGAGAACTTTCTCACATTTGCATTTCTCACATTTTACATGGTAACACACTAGAGAATCAAGTCCAGAGTTAGTAAATGACAAAGTAATCATTGATGAATTTCATGGCTGATGGAGGTGGACTTATAATGTTTAACATATTCTCTCTGCACTGCACAGATATGTTCGCTACTTCTCTGGGCTGTTGTCTGGAGCCATCAAGATCAACAGCAACCCCCTCTACCTCCACCACATCCTGATCCATGGGGTGCCCAACTTTGATACCAAAGGTGGCTGTCGACCCTTCATCAAAGTTTACCAGGGGATGCAACCCATTTTCACATCTGGTGTCTAGTGAGTGCTCATTGTTGACTTTTCCACTGTCAATTTACCACCATTGTGAATGCCCTGAAGTTAAAGGAGAAGTATGAAAAACTTTCAGTGTAATGCTAGAATCTTCAGGAATATCTAGTTGCATGAACTGAACCTGTAATTTGTACCGCAGATTGCAATGAAACAATTTATCCCAGAAAGTTTCAGAGTAGAGTAACAGAAAACCTGTTCATGCCACAAAGTGGCAACTTTAGATTTCATTCTGGTACCCTGAAACAACAGGCAATTTGTCTAAGTCCTAGCCAAGAGAAGGTGACTAAATATGTGGGAAATTAATTTTTACATTCATAATGAGTTCAAACCCAGTAAGACAGACAGTCAGCTGGCACTACAAGTCATGTTTTTTGTTTTTTTGTATTTTTCTGAGGTGCAAAACATGGTTGTCATGAAGAAAAAATCGGTTATTTCAAGAGTGGTATGCGTTACTGAGGTTTGGTCTGAATCTAAGATTGTACCAAATACCTGGATTCTGCATGATAGAATTTGTGAACTCTTTTAACACACTATACCAAAGACTTAGTTAATAGTTCAGGTTTGTGCAAGGAATTTTGTGTGGAAATGAAAAACATTCTTGAGTCAGATTATGAGGTTATGTGTGCTTAGCACATTTACTTCAGTGATTTAGTTATGAGAAACCAGAAAAGAGCTACCTGTTTGAAAGCAGAGAACTTTATAGAATTCTGATTCTCACTTCAAAACTAGAGCATGGGAGATAACCCAGATGAGAGCGAGAAGAATGATAATCATTTTTTTCTAGTTCTTTACATGGTTATGTCCCTTTTGAGCCAGCTTAGTGAGCCCCACCACTTGCTGTTTGTCTATCACTGGCATCATTTTGTCCACTGACAACTGTTCCCCTCCATTGACATCTGTTCACCTCCAGTTTGAAGTGGACAACCTGTTATTCTGACCAGGGTTAAGTATTGTCACCCAATACAGCCAGTTGTGATTGTGAACCAGGTATAAAGAAGGTCGTCCTGTGCTTGACAAACAGAAGAAATCTCAAGTTGTGACAGAATGGACTCAGTGGGTTTACTCTGTAAAAGAATTTTAGATGTGATTGCTGAAGATTGCCACCAGCTCATCATGCCAAATTTTAGTACAGTTGTGTTGGTCTATGTTGGGATACAGAGCTGGTTCTCACCATTTCAGCTACATAAGAGGATCTTTTTAAGTTTATATAGCCAAGATGGAGGCTGTCCTTCCCCGCCTCCACCACTTCACAAAAGTAAGAGGTGATATTAGTCTACTAGGCTTTCGAACAGAAAGATATGTTTTGCACTTCCAACCTTTAGAATTAGATAAGTTCTCTTAAATAGCAGATTCCTCTGCTTGAAATAAGACAAGAGTTTTTATAGATTATCTAGGATATGAGCATCAGTCACATATAGATCCCATACTATTGACGTCCCATGGCAGTCCTGAGCTTGATAACTATCTCATGATTGCTGTCAGAGAAATGTGCTAACAGGTATATTAAGTCAGTCAAATCATAATGGCATAATTCTTCAAATGACTATTGCTCTAAGCATTTTTTCACATTTTCTTGGAAGAGTTGAAATGATGTAGTATGCTGTTGTAATAGAGGAGTGAAAATATTGTCCTGTTGGAGGACCTGCATGTTAATGTGTCTGTATTACTTTTCTCTTGTTCCCAGCAATGTGACAGACAACATGCAGAAGGTGTGCATCTCCATCTCACCTGGCATCCCCCTACGCGGAGACATCCTGATCAAGTGCTACCACAAGAAGACACGCTCAGGCCAAAGAGAGGTCATGTGGCAGTGTCAGTTCCACACCTGTGCCATATCGGACAACAGTGTCGTCTTCTCCAAGCAAGAACTGGACGATGCTGTCATGGGTAAGTCCCTCACTTGTCCTCACTTCTTGCAGTCCACACAGCCTCTCTCTGTCCATTCCATTCCTTATGCAAGATTTTCATTTTATTTTCCCTTTTCATGCAGCAATCTTTGGGTTTCTCTAGTTTCCAATATCCAGTATCTCCACCAAGATTGGAGTTTTGTCTCATGTGCTTTTTCATGTCTGTCTCAACAAGTTTTGTTGTCTCAGTTTGATCTTATGAGAATCAAATGTCAGTGTGTTTTTCAAGTCAGGTAAATTGTTTGTTCCCCAGGTACTGATTTCTTACCTATTAGATGTGATGGATAGATGTGTCCCATTGTCCAAGCTCATGACTGCGTTTGCTATCTCCTCTGGCAATCTTGTCCATTCCTTCTTAAACATCACCACCCTCCTGCAAGAGTTATGTCTATATTGGACTGTTCCTGTGTAGTTACTCACTGAGTTTCAGTCATACTGAGTTCTTTTTTTTGGTGGCACTCATTGCTATGTGGAAATAACTGATATGCTTAGGCATAGTTTTTCTTGCATACCCTCTATCAGCTGTAGCCTGGGAGTTGCACAGTATGGAATCAGACCTGTCACTGCTGTGTAGGACACTATAGGATCTGTGTACAGTAATGTTCGGTATTTTCACCCCTTATTCTGTTGATCACCTGTGCCTTGTCCCTCTCATGTCTTTTCCACTCCTTGCTTCTTCTTCTTCCCCCCCCCCTCTAGTATTTGGTACCACAGGCCTGGAAATTGCCATTGTTTCCATTGTTGACACACCAAAGCTCTTGACTGCCTATGGATACCTCCTGATTAATTGCTCTCCTGTTCCAGTGTTTTTTCTTTGGACTTTGGTGTCTTTGGTTGGTTTGAGCCAGCCCTGGCCTAGAGGAAGGGTGGATGGTTTGGTATTTGTATCCCACTGCTACAGTACAGGTGTTCACCTCCTGGGTGTTTTCTAGAAAATAGTTCATTGGCAAATGGAACAATTACAAACATAGACTACACATTAAGATGTTTGTACTTTCTATCTTGTTTCTCCTGGGGGAAAGGATTGGGGGGGGGGGGGGGGGGGGGAGAAGGACTT
>JBCAUA010000010.1:549116-566713 GCA_038406235.1 Peronia verruculata | reverse complement strand
TGTGTCAGGATTCAACAGCACATCAGCAAAATCTTTGTGCTCACCTTGGTTGAATATATTTACGAATTGAAAGGCAAATAAAAGGGTGATTATGACTTGAATGATCAAAGATTGTAAAGGGAAAAGAGGAATATCTGTAAATATATGGCAAGGAGATGTTCGCAATTTTCTCAGAACATATTTATGGTGATGGTTTCAGATTTTGGAGTATCTGGTTATGATTAAAAAAAAAAAAAATTAAAAATGACAAAATGGTAAGAAAGAGCAAGGACGAAGAGACAGCACAGATCAAAGATAAAAGCATGGCTAAGATAAAAATAAAAGTAGGAAGAGATAAAAACGAAACAATGGCAAGAGACTATAAGATGAAGGATGAAGAGGTGATAACCATGTAAAAACAAACTGACAAAATGACAAGAAAGAGTACAAATGAAAGGGGTAGCAAACCAAAAACAAAAAATAAAGGAATGGCAATGATAAAAATGAAGGATCACAAGAAAGATAAAAAATGAACAGATAACAGGACAAAAAACTGTAATGATGGCGATAATGAGATCAAATAGAGACCAAAGTTCATGGGATGATAGAGAAATACATGGGAGAAACAGGTTGGAACATAAGAGTACAATAAATAAAGATATGATATAAGATAAAAATGAACAGAACTGATTAAGTAAAAATAGGAAATAAGCGAATGGTTCTAGAGACGGTATTGGTGTCTTGTACTGCTGACAGCCTGAGAGAACTTTTCTGTTCTCTCATCTCCAGCAACTGCTAAATCTTCTTAATCATCTTCTTTTCAGAATTAAGATCATGTTCAATGAGGTAGTTGATCAATGTTTCCTTGTTGAAAAAGAAAAATAACTAGGCCCAAACTAAATGGCTCAAGATAATGAAACGTCTAATGATTGTGATAATGATACGTCTAATGATTGTGATAAGCAGCAATGATGCAAAGAAAACATAAGATCAATTAATTTTAAAAAAAGGGAACAAAACAAAACAAAACGCAAAAAGGAGAAGAAGAGGAAGAAGAGACAACACGTGAATTAGTATGAAACAAAACAACTAAAGAGTTACAGTTGTAATAATAAAACAGGAAAATTTTGGAACAAGAATTCAATTTAAAAAAAAAAAAAAAGGAAAGCAAAAAAAAACAAAACAAAACAACAATAGATTAGCAAAGCTGCAGGTTATAAATCTGGAACTTGCTATTGAAGTTCCCACGTCACACTTTGTGTTTGTCGCTACACTGTATTAGCATATCTGTAATAGCCTGATGCAAATACTATCAAAATGCGCAATAATATCGCAGCATTTTGTGAAACACAAGCAGTATTATTAATATTATTATCATCATCATTACTCCAGAGCTATGGTGCTACAAAATATCAGCTAGATAACACGGCATGAACCAAAGCGAAAAAAAAAAAAACTAAAAAAAAAAAAAAACATGGCAGAACAAAATAAACGTTCTCACCTAGCGTTATAGATTGAGTACGGGTCTCTGCAAACCACAACAGATAATCAAACAGTCATATCATATGGTCAAGAAGAAAGTTTTGTCCATGTTAAATAATTAAGTGGGTGGGTACCTATGGTTAAATGAGTGGGTGGGTGTGGTTAAATGAGTGGGTGGGTGAGGGCCTAGTGTGAGTGGTGGTGGTTGGTGAATAGTGGATGAAAAATTGGAAAGAACTGATTGCCGAGTGCTTTCAGCCCCAAGCTCATGCAAACTTATGACATTCTACATAACCACTAATACACAGTCTCATCTGTAACACGACATCATATCTGATTCCATAAGTCTGAGGCAACGCACTTTTAGTAGAATATTCTCCCATTAATCTAAATACGTCTGGCAAAAAAAATAAAAACAAATTGAAATATGACTACAAAAAAAATATACACTAGCAAAACAACTTCTGGCTAGCGAAGAAAAATATATTGATAAAACGACAGGTAAACTTATTACAAAAAAAACCAACAAACAAAGAATCCAAACAGGTTGATGCTTTAAGCTGAAGACATATGGGAAAAATATTGTTAGTTTGAAAACTGAATAAAAGACAACAATAGATACATTGCTGCTATGAGTTGTCAAAATTATTTACTTGAAGTATCTCCCAAGTAAAATAATGAATATCTGTGCAAATCTATTCACTAATGACTATCCCATCTTATCTAGTGAAATGTCATGAGGCTTTGTTGATTATATTTATATGACAAAAGCTTTTGATATGCATGAAGGTTGGGTAGCTGTCTGGTTATCTTCTAAGGTAAGGTACTGCCTATTTATTTTGCCAAGTATCACAGACTTGTCCAGGGCATAAAGAAACAGCTATACTGCAAAATGTTTAACACTTCACAGTGCATATTGACCATGTCCACAATTAAACAACGCTGGATATGATGGAGGACCAAGCGCTTGCAAGACTGGACTAGACACTTGCGGACATTGGGCAAAACTATAGCACACATACACTGACAGTATTGCTTATAAATGACAGTTCTTCAGTTCACAAAAAGCTCCGCTGTCACCTATCTCTTCATTTTTTTTTCTGGTTTGCCCTTGTAACTTTCATGCTCACTCTGAATTTGCCTCATTTGAAAAAGAGGAAACAGCCAAACAAAAAATGTAAAATGAAATAAAATCATGTGAAATCATTTATATACATAAAAAAAAGATGACTGAAAAAATAAAGATTAAATAAATAAATGGATAAATAAATAATAAAATAACAATAAATAAATAAATAAGATAGAGAGAAAAATAAAACAGGAAGAATTTAATATATTAATGGACTAATAAATAAATAAAAAGAAAATGAAATATAGCATTAACAAACAATAAACAAACAAATATATTACAAACGCCATCTTTTCTGTCATGCAATACGACATTGTATTACAAGTTCATTAAAAAAAAAAAAAAAAATTCTTCTCTATTATCTCATAGCGAAAAAAAAGTATTATAAAGCATGAAATACCAATCAAATGAGAGAACCAATGCATACTTAGAGACCAATCTAATTTTCAGGAAACAGACCATTTGATGAAATAATTCCAATCACAAGACGAAATCATCTTTTGCAGAACAACGGTTTTGTCCCTATTAAAGCATTTCTTGCAGTGGAACTATGTTACTGCAGAAATTCTGAATTGAAACAATGTTTTATAACATGGGGCCCTAAACAGAGCCAAAATATACATATAGAAACAGAATCATTTTTTAAATCTTTCTGGAATTCCTTAATTAAAGAAAACGTAACTTAAAAGAAAACCTTGAATGATCTAAGCAAATTTTTAATTAACAGTGCAGATAGTGCAAAGTGTAAATGTTTGAGTGCTTTGCAAGACTGATAATTAATTGTTAACTTAAAGAAAAAAAAAAAAAAAAACTTTCAAGAAAAGGAAATGACTATTCGGAGACTGTTTATCAAAAAAACAGAAGAAGCAATTTCTTGGCAATAATTCTTTCACATATGAGACATTTTTGTACTGTTTCTGGATATTTAAGCTTTAAAAATTTACCATATGCATATTAATTTTAAAAAAAAAAAAAAAGACGAAGAAATGTTGAACTTCAAATGCAGTAAAATTCCTGCAAGCAGAACAGCACATAACAAAAAGCTGCTAACAAAATATGGAAAACGGTTTGGTTCCACTTCAAGAAATGTTCCCAATAGATACAATGACTATAACATCTGCTAAAGCTGATGCCATTTTGCACTGATGATACTGTAGTTAGGTATAAACACAAGGATGAAATGAACGCACGGCACTACTTTGGTTAAGATCACTACGCTCTCAGATGTCAGACAGGCAAAAACAAACTGCATCACAGACGTCGAGCATGTAGCATGACGAAAAGTCCAGAGCAGGAGGCCATGCAAAAGAGCAGCCACAGTGCCGTGTCCATGGAGTGCTAGTCTAGACGAGGGGAGGAAATCCAAACAGCCAATGGAGATGCAATTTCAACACTTACCGCTTCAAAGCTGATTGGTTCATCAGTTTCATCTACCTCTTCATGGCTCTCCTTCACATCTTTAAGTTGCTCTGACGACTTTTTATGCGTACTGAAGCATACGCGGTTTGAATTGTGTGCGCGCCTGATAAGTAACATGCCGTTATATAGCCAGTTAAAACAACAATAAAAACCTTTTTTTGTTGAAAAGGTGGTAGTTTTGCAAACTGGAAGCAGATCTTCCAACAAAGTTAAAATATACTGTAAGATCATAAAAGACTGAATTTTCTTCCCTATCATGTCTACATCTATCTCGTCATTCTACGTCCTCAAGAGCTCGAGCAGGGGGTGATTTCACAAACCAATCACATATACGAAAGCAGAGTGGTCTTCATCTGACTTGGTGAAACCAGTCTCTTGCTGACAGAAATATCCACCAACAGTCTGATTAGTTTGTATAAGGCAGAGGTAATTTTCCATTGCTCGCCTTTGGCTCAGATGTGATGCATATTAGTTGTGTAGAAGGGCACACATGGTGTAGCTGTCATGGCTAGTTATCTAGCTGTTTTTCAACTACTAAAGCCAGGCTCCAGTGATATGCCATATCATGATACATCAGATTCATTCCACTACAAAGAACTAGATCTCTAAGACTGTACTGATGCTCTGGCAAAGAAGTTCTCACATGCCACAGGATCAGCATTGAACAAGAGACAGATAAGCATGGATTCAGTCATAGCTTGAACTGTCATTTCACTTCACAAAACTATCTATGTCAGCATAAAGATGCAACAAAATGAGCTGTGATGTTACTGTCTTACTCTAAATGATCTATATATTCATACTAGGCATCTTGATATGCTTTCTGCTAAGATCTTTGTTATCAATGAAACACACAAGTGCTCTGTTCTATCATCAAAATTGGAAGATGGTCATAAATACATGAGAGACTATACCAAGCTGATGACTATTTGGATGTTAAACAGTTAAAATTAATACAGCCATTTTGGTCCTATACAAAAGCTTTGTTATTACAACAACAAAAGAAGATACGAGTGCATAACTACAGTAACGATGTTGGCATCTAACACAATATGTCCAATGGTAGACTTTTTGTTATTTCCCTCACTGTAGAGGCCCTGACTGATGTACTGATTCCTCTCTAAAAATATGATAACAAAATTTAAAGTCAGATGTTTAATGGACGGTAGACCAATCGTCTAAGAGATGAATCAAAAACTGAAGAGCTTCCTCAAAAACATAACAAGTACATTGGAATTGTCACTTGATAAACTATTCAAGCAGACTCCCTCTTCACTGATACACAGGCACTAAACTACCAAGTTATACATTATGTCCATTGCACTTTATATGCAGCTGTCATCAAGTATGAGTATATGTCTTGGTGAGTTCTTCTAAAGCATAATAAATAAACGAACTCAGAACTAAAATGGCTAAAAAAAAACAAAAAAAACTCAAAGACACCAAAATGCAAACAAAAGCAAATAAAAAAAAAATAGATTTAAAAAAAAAGCGCCCCCAAAAAAGCAAATTTGGAACTAAGGTAAAACCTAAGTGAAATGGTGTCAATTCAATAACATAAATTAATGCTAAAAATATGTGCAAATGAAACAAATATGATGCTAAAAAACTGATGATAAAGGACTATGAGGTAGTTTATAAACTATGAACTTGATGAACTGATGATGGGAGACTGACATTTGAGTGAAAATAAAATGATGAAAAAGAATCAATTCCTTAATGAACCAGTGTCCTTCTCTTTCTTTATACCAAAATATTACTCAGCAAACAAAAGAGATGAGATTTTTTAGTACAAAACATGCAGAATTGTGCAGAATTATAGAGGATAGAACAGTGATTTCAACCAAGGACAAAACAGTGACTTTAAAGAACAGACAGAAAAGATTTTGAAAAAAAGAGCAGAATATTGTTGTTTTCAAAAACAGCACTGAATGGTGGTTTTGACAGGAGGACAGAGAGGTGATTTTAAAAGAGAACAGAAGAGTGATTGTAATGATTCAATGCACACCAAAGTCATTGTGGCACATAATTCTGACCAATGCTGAAGAAACAAGTGAGGTTATAGGTATCAATATCAAGGCTGGAGTTCTGGTAGGAGGCTGTGGATTGAGAGTCAATAATGTGGACCTGAGGTCATCATTCTCATCAATGAGTCCCAGGTTGTGAATGCAGCAAAACCAAGAGTGGACATGAGAGGTGATACTGTCACATATGATGGATGCAGTAGGATGGGTGACAGGGTGAGAGGAAAGTGAGAGTCACTGATGCAGCATACACAGTTTTTCAGTGCATAACTAACAGTCTGCCAGTCAAATGATGATATGGCTCAGAACAAAACCACACAAGTTGGTGAGCAAATGCAAGGCATGAAGATCAGCATCTCAAACAAAACATATTAAAAAAGTACATGGACTCATTCTAAATCTCCTCTTCACAAAAGGCTTGGTCACATGGTAGATGGAATTTGACTTTGAATAATGATGTGAAAGTTGGATCTTTTAAGTTAAAATGCAAGGCGACATCACCTGTCTTCTTATACTGTAATCAGTGTATGTCACAAGTGTTTGCACAAGTAGTAAGTTTCATAAAAAAGATCCCTGTTGTACAAATGATTACTCTGATTGTCAGCCAAAGTATCTCCCTAAGCCAAGTCACAAAAGGTATGAGACAAGCATTGTAAAAGATTTGACTATACTGATCCCCTCATTCAACTCATTTCACCTGGATATGTGCCATACTTTCAACAAAGGGAACTGAAGAGCTGCATGTGTCTATCACTTTAGGATTCATTATGACAAATGAATCAAGTCTTCAAAATCACCATGAGAGCATTACATACAAGATTTAGAAAGTGTCCATTCTAAGTGCATGAACAACCAAGATTTTTGAGAGAATAAGGATAGGAAAAGTAGATAGATGGAAAAGATACTACTTCAAGAGCAATGGGAAAAAGAGGAACACTTCAGGTAATCAGAGGGAAACTGCCCCACATGACAAGAATCATAAAATGAAGTCCCCTTTTATATACTATGGCGCATGTAAAAGTATTCTCATATACAATTTGTAGACAAGGACTGGCAACAATATGGGACTGAAAAGTAAAATGATATATTTAGCATGAGGACAGGGCTTATGATGAAACCAGAGGGTTAAAGCTGAGTGAGGTCACTTTCACTAACAAGAGCTGCCACAAAAAAGGTGGACATATTCATCGGTCATAGAGAAGCCAACTCTGGTAAAAATGCCAGTAGATTATGTTGATGGGCTAAAATAAAAAAAAAAAAAAAACCAATAAAGTGGAAGGAACAACTCACTGCTCTGAAACATGAGATAAAGTCTATTCAAATGCAGAACATCCACAAGAAAATCAACAAACTTTCTTCCTGTCTTTTGTGAGAGCTAGGCTAGAGAGAGAGAGAGGGAGGGCTTGGCATTATCCATCAAGAGTTTGAGCCTAGTGCTAATGGAGATGGGCAGTGCACTAACTCACATAGTACCGAAAACAAAACGCACTAGGCAAACTATTGTACTAGTCACTAGGAGAAGTCCGGGGATAGGGAAAAGAAAGTTAAATTAGGATGAAGCTAGGGGATACTGGACACAAGAATGATCTAGATAGAAAAAGAATATAATTGTTGGTGTGAGTCAGATGTCAGTCAAATAGACAAACAGATTAATAATCACACAGATATGATCTATGAACATAGGAAAAAATAGATTTCATGATCGCTGAACATCACTGAACAGACAGATAAATTGGGAAAGAATGCATGATTAAAAAGTGAAGGATGTGAAGAAAAATAACAAATATACAATGTCTTCATCTGAGTTGAAGTTACATCACAAGAATAGAAGATTATAGTCTTCAAGAATGAGGCAGATCTGACAGACCACAGATTCTGTGCTCCAAAAGAAACTTTTCCAAAATTTCACTCCTGATAACAAAATACCCAAATGGCATCACATGAATTTACAGGACTGTTCAGTCCACAGACTTCATGCCATAGATTTGTTATGAGGCAAGATTGAAACTGTGATGTACAGACATGAAGACAGACAGTGGCAAATGTGTAAACCCATGTGTGAAAATTTTTGTGGTATCTATAGTCAATTTATAAATCCTTGCTCTATGGTTTCGCTAGGGACAGGAATGTGAAATAGGAATAGAATGAAATAGGAATAGAATGACACTGTGAATCAATATAAGTAGCATATCTTGTGTCTGCATGAATGAGTAAACATGTTTATTTATACATTTTTACAAATGTTCGCCAGATAGATAAAGGAACAAGAAAGCAATGGACAGTGTGATCACATTGAAAACACAATGAGATAGATTAATGAAAAAAATGAATATTGAATATGATTAAAAAAAAAAAAAAGTTTGTTAATGTAGACATTAAAAAAAAAAAAAAGAGCTGTAGATCAAAAATAATTTGACTATCTTAATGACTGGGAGTTTCTGTGTTAATTCAATGTTATCCACTGTGCAAAATATGGACTAGCAGCATGGCAAACAGTGAGACTCAGTCAAACGAGATAGTTAAGATGCACACAAGAGTCTGGACCACCGGAACACCTGGACAACAGGTGTGACTGTGTCTAAGTGTCAATGAATGAAGGAATAATATGGATTCTGTGTACTCACCTATACCTGTGTATGCGATGAAGATAACAAACAAAAGAAAAAAACAACAGATGGTCAATGCGCTCAATCACATGCCAACAAACAATAGAGAGAGCAACAACTCTGTGTCAATTTCATCAAAATATTCAGCAGAATAATCCAAAGCTCAAATTCAAACTTTTAAAGCATAACAGAGCAAACTGTATAAATACAGTTTGTTTCATTCAATTTTTGTTTCACTTTCTCTCTTCTCAAAATCTGGAGAGTACATTCCATTAAAAACTTGTCAATTGAGCATGCCTTCCAAAGTTAATGTGGATATGTCTAGTTTAAGAAAAGCAAAAATTTACTAAAATAGAAACAACAAATAATGAACAAACAAAAGTAAATAAAAGATAATAAAACCTGTCCATTTCTTAATTCTGAAAATGGATAAAATTTTGGCAAATAGAAAACGAATATGCAGGCTGGCTAAGAATAAGAAATTCCCAATAATTTCAAAATTGTCTAAATATTTTCAGTAGCAATATTTTCAGCCTTTAATTTCAAAAACTGTGACAGACACTATTATTATTATTTTTTTTTTCTTTCAAAAGAATTACAAACATATTCATTTTTACAATTTGTGAGTTTATGTTTATTATTTGGTTTTCTCCATAATCTGACTGCATTGCACTTATTTCTGTGCTTCCATGACATGATGCTGCACTTACTAGACAAATATAATTGCACTGAAAACTAGCTGTGCAAAGATTTCCATAAAATTGTCTAACATTACATGCATTAAAGTCCCTGTTTTATGACAGTCTACCTGCAAAATACAGGTCAACAAACACATACAAATCTCTAGGACTGACGATGCAAGAAAGGCTCTGATTATAGGATGACACAAAGAAAACAAGACTGCTAGACTATCACTGATCACATTCACTGATCACATTGTTGCTGAACTACAGTTTATAACCAGTGAGGACATTTGTCTTGCACTCTGGGCAAATGAGTCACAAGTCGCGCCGGGTGAGTTCAAGTCACAGCCGTTTTTTACCATTTTTTACTATTTTCCGACTATGATACCAGGACTTTTTTTTTTTTTTTTTTCTGATTACAAAAAAGGTTAAATTGATGTTTTGTGAAAAACAAAAATTTAGTATCTTAGTTGGAAAATAGTTAAAAACGACCAAAAACGGCTGTTTATGTTCATTGGCTGGTGCGACTTCCGACTAATTTGCTCTGGTCGCAAGTCATTTTTTTTTCTTTCGAATGTCAAGATGTTCAGTAATTTGTTTTGGCAAGGTGATACACTGATGAGTAAGATGATAATGAGAAAATTGCTATTTTACAGATGTGTGACACAGAAATGTCATTTGCAAAAAGGGATTGTCAAGCTCAATACAGCAGCCAAACTTTCAAAGCACCGACAGTGATTGGGATTTGTGAAATGATATGCAGGCCCCCCTACCATAAAACCAGGATAAGAAGAGACATTGTGACACACCATCATGAATGCAGAAAACATATCTCTGAGAGGATGCAAATGTCTTTCTGATGATTTGGGGTTTAAATATCCAATAACTAAACAAAAAGGTAATTATCAACATTTTTTCATTACAATGTGGAGCATAGTTGCTGTAAGAAAATCTATTACTTTATTCTTTTTTCCAGTTCTGATGTTTGTGCTAATCCTTTTGCTTTTACTTTTCTTTTGTAGATCCTTCCATTTATGAGACGGAAGTATTATGTGTTAGCAAAGTTTTTTCCCCCTAATTTTTTTTTTCTTTACTATTAGATTAGTTAAATAGTATTTAAATGTTTTCTGTCTTCTTTCTCACTATTAAAAGGACAAGTAGTATCTGTCTGTACCAGGGATATTTACTCGCTATTATCCTGTCCCACCTCTCCATTTGTTACTGAGAGCACTTACTTTTTATTAGAACTCCTGTGACCTTCATCTTCAGTCTGGCTCATTAGATTGGAGGACGACTCATTCGACATGATGGATTTCCACATGGCTGTCTTGGACATTTCTTCTGAAATGTTTACAGTGTCGATGTCAGCTTTGATGGTCCAGGTTTCTGGCAGATTGAAACCCAAAGCTGCCATAGGGAGGGCGGTCGAATCCTCGATAAGTGACCGTCGTTGCTGAAATAATCAGGTGAAAGAGCTCACAATTTAAATATGCAATGAATCTGAGCCTTTAGATATGCATTACATCTGAATGAATCAGAAAGAGATGCTACAAGCAATCACCAAATTAAAATTTTAAACTTAAAGTTTAAAAACTTCAAAGTAAATAAAAGCTCAGTATGCACTTGCTTTCCTGCAGTCTCATCAGTTAAAATATCTTCATTTCTAAACACAGGTTCTGTAATATAATGCTTTTATAACAATACAATGAAAATAACAAACTGGAAAAATCATTCAAATAAAGTATTTAATTCAAAGAACTAGATAAAATAATTAAAATTAATTAAACAGTTATTTAATAATTACTTATACATATATCTGAAATTTGAATTACCTACAGAATCTTTTCCTTTAATGTCTTAACTTGGAGAAAGATTTTTTAATTTTTCTAGGCAACTGGGAGCTGGGATTTTTTTCTAAGTCTTTGGTTTTTGGATGACTGAATTAAAGTTCCAATATGTAAGTTGAAATGTTTCATTACTGCTGCCAAGACATTGATGGTTTTAAGAATATAAATGTTGACAACATCACTTCTCCCCTAACATTTGAGACACGACACGATGAAATCAGGTGCTCGTCAAATTGAAGCAACCCAAGAAACCACGTGTTTTTCAGTGAATGAATTTTTTACGCATTTTATTTTTCTCCACCAAACCCTTCTACATCAATCTCAAAATGCATTTCAGAGTTCAAGGTAGAAAAATAGATCAAGTAAAAGCCCAAAAATTGTAATTCAGTGGCATGGTCTAACAAGGCTTAAGAGGGATTTACTAAAGTAATCAGCCATTTTCTCAATAAATTCAACTGCAGCACCAGGTTACCCCCATTGTCTTTAATTGCTAAAATCTCAACTTTTACTTAAGGTAGAACAATAATTTGTTCACACACTGAAAGGAAAATGAATAATCTCCCCAGTGACAGCAATAACTCCATATGGTCAAAATTTGATGAGAGCCTGATTTCATTGTGTCGCATCTCATTTGATACTAAATTCCTTGCTATTATAAATACACAACACACAGGCAGGAGCATGAAAAACAATGGTAAACTTGCCACACAAACATGGTTTAAAAAAAAAAAGGGGGGGGGGGGGAAGGATCTCTCTAACAAATACATTTTGATCTAATATTGCCAGCAATGTAAATGTACACTAAACCATGAATGTTTTATACAACTTGAGGAATCAAAGGAAAGAAAAAAAGAAGAAGAAGATTGACGGATTGTAAAAAAATTCACATACTTCTTCCTGTTTCATTTCCTCGTCTTCCTTCTCTCTCTTGTGGACCTCAGGCATGATGTCGTCCAACCACTTCAATTCTTGCTGGGTAAACAAGCGGTCCATTGCCTTACGCACAAAGCACATTGCCAACACCTGGTGGAAAAGATTTGGATGCAGTGACTTTCAGACACTCACATGGCTATATATATGAAGCAGCATAATGACATACATGCAAAGTTCAGGAACAGACTCACTGCTGGTGAGAATCCATTTCACCATTTCAATTCTTTACCATTTCAATTCTAGATTAAAAAAAAAAAAAAGATATAGCACACAGAATAATGGCTTTTGATCATTCTCTCCATCAAAAAAACAAAAACAAGGTATGTTTTTTTCATCTCATTCCATCCAGTAACCAAGGCAAAAAATGTTGGTTATATTGAGGAAAAACAATTTAAATGAAAATCTCAACTTCTGAACTTCATCGACATTTATAGCTGTTAATAAAGCCACTTATATTTTTCTGAAGGCTAACATTATTCCCAGAGTAAAACAAAATGCATACTTTCATCATCGGAAAGATAATAATTACCATAACTGCTGCTGATCCATTTCTAAGAAGTTATTTGTATTTGAACTTCACCATGAAATTGAATATTGTTTTAGCTTTTGCTAACAAAACAAAGATGACGTGATAGATTATGCAACTACATTATGAAGGAATCCATTGTATAAGAAACAACTTTAAAGAAAAAATTAAGAAGAAGGTTCACAGAATATTCTATGTCAAATACTATATAAGTGACACTGAAATACAGATTAATGCTGTGACAAGACTCACCATGATAGGGAAGGCGATGGAGATGGACTTGACTGACTTAATGACCCACAGAACAGAAAGACAGAGGACCTGGATGGCAGTGAACATGTGGACCCGCTTGGTCCTGACATGGCGCAGGTACAGGAGGTCTGGCTGATACTTGGGGGGCATCAGTAAGATCATGATGCGGTCAATCAGCTGCATGCCCTTCAGTGACGACACACCCATATACAGGAACACACCAAACAGTACAGGCATGGGGATGAACTGGGGGTAAAAACAACTACGAGTTAGAAACATTCTGTTTGCATTCAAAGACCATTTGGCAACCAATGTGAATTGTTTTTGCTCCTAATACAAGGGCTGTTGAAAAAAGACACTATACAAATACAATCTATCCATGTCTAGGAGTGAGCGGTGGTGAATCAAAGATGAGAAATTCTTTACAAATCATTGCCTCCCATTATACCATGAAACTACTTTACAAACTGACCACCATGTACAAGGTAAACAACAAAAAACAGCCTACTTTATTTGGCTGATGTAGTATCTTTCATGAGGTGTCACCAATGCTAAAAACAGTTCTGTTTGCATAAATCTGGGTTCAAACATGAATGTCAGAGAAGGAAAAGTGCAAGTTTCTGAGAGAAAATAAATCTAAGTTTTGAGCAAAAGCCCATCATAAATGACAATATAGTTGCTCTTATGAGTGGTCTCTTACAAATCACTGTATCAATGGCCAAGTGACAACACATGTAATGAGAGAGCAGGTCTAGAAATACAAATTTGTTACCACAATGAAAAACTGATGAAAAGAAAGACTTGTAAGCAGAACTCTTTTTTTTACCTTGAGGATGGAAGTCAGAAGCACAGAGATACCAATGAACAGGAAAATCAATGTGCCCGTCACTCTCTGCTCCCTGGGAAATGCACAGCAAAACAGAAGTTGACATTCAAGCGAAGCTGTATTGATATTTTTGGAGGAAGATAATCAATGTAATATTTCAGTGAAAACTACAAGAGTTAACAAGATAACAGTGTAATGTAATTGCCACCTTTTTTGTTCCATTTGCTCATTTGTTTTCATGAATTCAGCTGCATCTTGTTTCTATGTTTAGTTATAAAATTCTAAATGACAGGCTTATAACCGAAGCAGGCTCAATCATGTGACTGGTGTCCAATTAGACACAATTACAGTGGTATTGCGAATGAAAGGTTAATAATTTATACCGAGAGTAGTGGTTCGACTGTGAAAGAATGATGACTGTATTTGTTAAAACTCTCCCTTACCTGACTCCTAAGAACTTGGGCCTCTCACCAGGGGCAGAGCACTGGGACTCTTTCTTCAAGCTGTTGACGTGATTGATTGACAGGACGGTGGCGGCCACAAACCAGGGCAGCCCCAGGAAGGAACAGATGATGATAAGAGTTGCCACAATGAACAGGTCCAAGTGGTAACCGCCACCTTTCTGTTTATGACAGAGGGCATGGACACATTATTATGTTATCAACTTTACCATTTTAACACAATGATTATCACCTCTAGAAGTGTGAGAAAACACTTCCAATTCATAGATCTAGCTAATGCAGCTTTTGTTCAGTGAAAATAACAAGTTTCTGATCCAGATTTCAGTGAATGACACCGGCTACCTTCAAACTGATCCACTGTTTCTATGTCTGTAGGCTACTTCTAAATTATTTTCTCATATGAAAAACTTCAATTGTTCTTCAGGTTTCACTCTTTTGAAGCCATTTTTAATCTTGTATCAAAAATGTTACACTGGAATGTGGAGAGTTAACCTCAACCTCATGGGCAGTAAACTCAGAGTGTCTCAAATAAAAGTCTCCTTTGACATTGGACTAATTTCACTCTGTCACTCGGCAGAATGTTCTTTCTGATATTAATGTGTAGATCAAAGTGAAGATTAAGTTTCTCCTCTAATAAAGAACTAGTCTTACTCTGAGCTTGTTTTCCTTCCTGTTGACAATGACAGCTGTGATCTGCTGGTCCATGAAGATCAGAATTGTGGCCAACGTAGCAGGTATCACTGCAGCCAGTGACGTCCACCACGGGTTGAAGCCAAAAGGACTGACCACCCAGTCACGTTCAGGGTTGGTGGGCTGTCGGACACACAAGGTAGAATGATAATTAAGCACTGAATGGTGTCAAACAGTCTATTGCTAACTCTGATCTCAATGCCATCCCACTACGAGCTCATGTAACTTATTTTTTGAATGATTGATAACTCTCATTGTAAGCCTTGATAAGACTATCACCGACGCTACCTAACCCTAAAACAAAGCTTCCTCAATCACCTTGTTAACATTTCCTGCTGACATGTAAAAAAATTCTGCATTCTTTCAGATCTTAATGTGTTTCATATGACACGCCTCCCTTGTTTCTGTTGATTTTGTTTCACCTTGAGTGATGACCCCATTGTGCTCTGAATTAAGACTGTGTCATGAAATGGACTGAGTACCAAAAGGAATAACAACTAGATGGAAATGAACATTTGAGACAAATTTTCTGTCTGCTATAGGTTCAAAAGCTGTGGCAATAAGATGATGGTTATCTCAATAAGGCAAATGGTGTGTGCATCAGTGCTATAAACATTACACATCTGGTCACAAGATCATGCTGTTGCTAGCAATGATGATTATCAAAAGCCTAAAAATTTGGCCCTCCCAATTTTTTTTTTCCACAGATTTCAGCATATTTAATTCTGCATACATCGTTGTTTTGTTCACACTAATGCACTGAATTACTGGTTGACAGTCTCTGCGATATTTGCATAAAATGATAATTATAATGATGATGGTGATGATGAAATCTTACATATTTATCAGACCATTGTAAATCAGGGAGTGTAAAATTCTAATTCCAAAAATGTGAGATCTCATTTACTTTAAAAAAAAAAAAAAAAACCTCTTACACAATAAGCAAATCATCTGATTAACATTTTCCTTCGAATACAGCAAATGCACTATTCATATTTAACATGGTTTCTTTATCGCCCAACGAAGAATCAACAAGGTTAATAAATCTGGCTAGAGATATCAATTTGTTAAAAATCAAGTTCTTCATATTATTATTATTATTATTTTTTTCCTTTTTTAAAAACAAGTTTGACCAGTTGCCATAGGCAGTATCTTAGATTGTAAGATATTTCTATAAAATGATGATGATGATGATGAGTCCATAACTTACAGCAAACTCTTCAGGGACGTGCAGCTTGGGAGTGTTGACGCCTACCAGGAAGTCAACCAGGACCATGGACAAGATGGCAATCAGCACAGCAAAGTCACTCATGATACCTCGCACCTGTGGGACAATGAGTTACTGGTGATTTAAACATGCTCTCCGCATAACCAATGCCTGCCTGATAATGCACTTTAGGGAATTATTCTGATTCTTATGAAGCTCATGGTCAAAGCAGTAATTGTCTGAAAAAAGAATTTGTGATGCCAGTGGCTTGTTGTATACAAGCGTAATAGACTTACCATTTTTGATTGTGAACTTTAAACAAAGTTATCGTTTGAACTTGAATTTGATAGAAACTGATAAGCTGATTATGAAGCTCATGGAATCAGTAACTGTTGTTAACTATTTAAGGCCCAGAGCAACTTAAATACTTTTAAAACCAATGACTGTACTGTCCTGTGGCAGAATGGGATTCCTAATCTTTTCATGAGACCACTTGTGCTGACTGATTATTAATCTGCCTCTAAACCAATGTGCTATAAAATGACTGTTTTAAACAAAACACCCAAGTTTGTAGTTTTCAGTCTTTTTGGAACCGTTCATGTGCATCTAATGTGTGTGTATAAGATGGAGGTTTAAAAAAAAAGAAGGTATAAAAGCATAAGCAGACTTTTCATAAGACTTGTAAAAAACTATTTTGGAAAAACTGACTTGCTTGTGTTTATCCATCATTGTCAGCCATACTAAGATGCTTGAGAGAACAAAGATTGAGACAGACTGACTTAAACCCTTAACCATGAGGGGTTTAGGGGCTCCACCGATAACTCGGCAATTCTTCTCTATTTGTTCCTCTCTTCTGCCAATCTCAATGATTGATAAGAGATAGTTTTCCCACACTTTAACTTAGATCTATATCTGAAAACAGGAAAAATCTAATGCTAGAAGCTTTCTTCTATCCTCTCCACTCACCACAGTGGGGAAGAAAGATGCATTTCTGGACATCTTCAGCGACATGGCAATTGCGAAGGTGCCGATGAACAGCAGGCAGGAGAAGAAGAAAACATCAGCTACATAGAATGGCGTAGTGCAACCTGGGCCAATCAGCTCTCCTTTCTGCTCCGTGCAAGCTTCCCGCCCTTCCGCTGTGGATGCATCGAAGTCTGTGGTGTTGAAAATGTTGCTGGCATTGAAAACACTTGTGTTGCTGGGGACGTAGGGAATCACCGTTTCGTTGACCAGGGTGAAGTTGCCAGTCAAGATACAAGAACAATTGTAGATGAGGTCAGCATTGGGGTCCAGGTTTGGGGGATCCTCTTTGGTAATTTTGATCAACTGGGGGCAGATGAACAAACAACATAATCAGCAATGGATCTCTGTCTTTGCTTTTTGTTTCTTTTTTTTTTTTTTCTTTTTCTTTTTTTCTTTTCATTCCCTCTTTCTTGTTCTTATTTTTTACTCATCTTTAACTCACTGAGCCCTAACCCCGACTATATCGGTATTCCCCGGCAACCGTTGAATCCTAACCCCGACTATATC
>JBCAUA010000010.1:533658-549016 GCA_038406235.1 Peronia verruculata | reverse complement strand
ATGCTCTTCAAGAGATGTAATTACGTTTTCCTGTTTACGGCTGTACATTTTGTGTGTATGTGTGTGTGTGTGTGTGTGTGTGTGTGTGTGTGTGTGTGTGTGTGTGTGTGTGTGTGTGTGTATGCGTGTATTAAGGCTATTTCTGTAATTCACTCTTTAGTATTAGACATGATGATTTTGGTCATGCTAGGCAATCAAAAGTGGAACATAATTGTCCTCCAAAAGAAAAGACAACCCAGTCTACGGTGATGTCACACCTAGAAATTAATATTTTAAAGTTATACACAGCAAAGGAATAAAAAAGTCTGGGAACTGAAAAATCTTCTTACATCTTTATTTGCCCATTATAAATCAGAGGTTGAAAAATTCCGACTCTAAAAATATACTGCTTTATTTAATTTTAGCAACACTGAAAGCCCTCTCTTACACAATAGGCAAGTCATTTAATTAATTCTTCCATACACAATAATAGTATACCCTTTTTAAATTTTATGTTTACTTCGTTTTGCCCTGACTTGAAAATTTGGCAGAATATTATTAACATCAATATCAAGTTCTTTGAATGTGTTATTTGCTTCCCCCCCCCCCCTCCCAGTTGCTTGATTAGTTGCCGGTTGGACAGTCTTATTATATTTTACAAAATGATGGTGATGACGATCACATTGAAGTAGAGTCAATTTGACTTGAACATTTGGCATAGTATTACTATTAACATTAATATCAAGGTCTTTAAGTTATTTGCGTTGCTTAAATTGTTTAATTAGTTGCCTGTTAGACATTCTTATCATATTTTATAAAATGATGATGATGATGATTTACTCTGTTGGCCTGAAACAGAGTCGTTGACTCGAAAATTTGCAGAGTATCAACATCAATGCCAATTTCTTTATAATATGTTATTTGCCTTATGAAAATTGTTTAATTTTATAAGTCTTAGACAGTCTTCCTTTATGTTATAAAATGATGATCATCATCATTGTGATGATCGAAAATTTGGCAGAGACCATCACAATCAAGTTATAGATTTCTGTGTTATTTATATTTTTCTTGAATTGTTTTGCTAATTGCCGGTCTGACAGTTCTATTATATTTTTATAAAATTATGGATGACGATGGTGATGATGATGATGATGATGAGCCCCAACGAAGAACCAAGCGGGCTCGAAAATTTGGCTACAATACTTATTTATTTTATTAACTCAATTCAAAATTCTTCATATTGTTTTTCCACTTTTTTGATGTATTTGATTAGTTGCCAGTGAACAGTCATCATAATTATAAGACATTTATTTAAAATGTAAAATAATGATGATGATAGCTCAATTAATTTAAGTCTTCGTATTGTTTTCTTATATATTAGATGCCAGTAGACAGTCGTCTTCATTTTAAGCCAATCTTATAAAATGATGACGATGGTTGTTTATGTTATTTTTCATCCCCAGACGAAGATATAAGTGTACTAAAAAATTGGATATTCCATCAAGTTATTAAATTTTCAATGTAGATTTATTGTTTGCTTATTTCAGAGGGACACGGAGGTCAGTGCGCTGGGCGCATTTCTCTTGATGATAGTGTAAAAACTATCGTGGGTTCAGATCGTACCAAGACATGGAAAAGATTATAACTTGCCTGGT
Organism: Peronia verruculata; assembly: GCA_038406235.1. Classification (NCBI taxonomy): domain Eukaryota; kingdom Metazoa; phylum Mollusca; class Gastropoda; order Systellommatophora; family Onchidiidae; genus Peronia; species Peronia verruculata. The sequence goes on along the minus strand of JBCAUA010000010.1, from coordinate 547,382 downwards.
TTGTTTCTTTGTTTGTATGTTTTTCGTCAACGGTTACTCAGCTTCCTAGATAAATAAGCCTGAGTTCTAGCCTTCTCGAATAAAGATGAATATTTTTCAGACGTCCCAGATTCCAAAATTTCCAGATTCCACATTTCTGGCCACAAAAATTATTTTCGTGAAAGATTAAAATCTGCTTTCTTGTAGTAATTCCCTAGGTTTCTTGGGAGAAAAGCCCGCAGCTAGCCTTCTCAGATGAAGTCGAAATGTTTGGAAGTTCGTGAGTGTACGTGACGCAGCCATTGAAATGGTTGGTACACAGGAAATTGTCAAAAAATGGAAAATATCTGGTAGTCAGTTAAGAAATGATAGACGTAAGGACATTTCTTGGTTTGGGCAACTCGAGGAAAAAGAAAAAAAAAAGTTTTGTTTTGGTTCATTCGTATACAGCCATACAATCTTAGGAATGCGATTAGGTCTGTTTTGTTTTCGATTATGTGGACAAATTCGGTCTGAAGAAACTTTTGGATAGAAATGTTGGAGTTTCTTGGAAATTTGCCCTGTCAGCAAGGTCTTTGTCTACTGTTTAACAATTTTTACCTGCAGAGGATTCTTTAACATTCTTACTTCTTTTGCAAATATCAAGATGTCAAATGATCATAATCTGGAAAAATGAAATAAAATAAAATAAAAATAATAAAAATCCTAGTAATATCATGCCTATGGTGTCCGATACCAGCACCAAGGGATATAACAAGAAAAATTCTGTATTGCTCAACCATGACTGTGCCAGTTATTGCTCGTTGCTTACTTGTGAATACACACGTAAGCACAAAAAAAAGCCTCTGGCGTCTTGAGTTGAAGTAATACTCTGTTACTGAATTATCTGTTTAAGATAATTCAAGACCGAAGTTTAAGGTCACTCACATTGGGAACACCAAATATTCATTTCCTTCCCTTTTTTTTTTTTTCACTATTATAAGCATACGTCATTTTGATTAGCTCTTTTGCCACAAAGATATCATTTGCTGAGAGGTCAAGGTCACGTTTATTATCTTGTTACGGATGGTGGAAACCTCGGCCATTTGTGCAACTGAGGTTTACCTGTTGAAATAGCACAGGCTGGATTCTAATAAAAAGAAGAGATAGATATAGATATCTAGATCTAAATGTCAATGTACACCTTTCATGCGACGGGAAAAATAAAGTAATCAACAATATGGCTTGGCTTACAGCTGTGTCGCTACTGTCCATTGTCGCTGAGGTGAGTCTATAATGACTATAATAATGTGAATGCAAGTTTTTATACCTCCTATGGCCTTCTATGGCATGAGTATCATTCATTAAAGATCCACCGATTCCATTTGGTCATCTGTTTAGAAAATTCATTCAGATCCCGAGTTAGATCCAGATCTGTATCTAGATCAAAATCAAGAATTTCAGCCTAGATCTAGAATTTAGATCTGTCTAGATATCTAGATCTGAGATCTAGAGTGTCTAGACCCCAGTTCTAAAATAGTAAAAAGACTAAAATTAACAAATCTATCTTAGTATCTAGATCTAGATCTAGATATACATCTAGATCTAGAGATTTCCAGCAAACATCCGCGAAAATGGCCACATTTAGATCTATGATGAATGGGTAGATCAGGTCAATAATAGAGTACTCTAGTGTAGATGATCTAGATGTATCTAGATCTAGATTTGGATTCAGCCCGCTGCTATCCGACCATTTAGGTAGCTACGGAACACATGTGCTGTGGTATTTTGGGCTAGATGATATCCCTGGCGTAAAATTTGTTTCCATGATCAGCCAGTCATGTCTCTTGGTGGATTAGGATGTCCTACGGACCTAAAGTAGGAATCGGAAGTAGAAATCCAAATGATTGCAGCATTGACCTACAGATGGTGGTAAATGGAGTGAAATGTACTATTACTATTAGAGAGAAGAAAAAATCCAGTAAACATTACCAGATAATGGTAGTAGGGTGAAAGTGTGGTATCAATAATTTTTTTAATGTAGTGAAATAGATCTAGATCTAGATCTAGTATTGTTAGAATCTTTGATAGTGGGTATTGGGATGAAAATTTATAAGTGATGTCTTTGATGAAATAATAAAGGATAGGCCTAGTCGGACAAGAGCAGGATAGAAAAAAATATCTTGCCCAGTCCGACCACTCCTTTGCCATGCAGCATGACTAGATGATGGCCAATCTGGCATGGTAAGAGGTTTTCCCATGTTTTCAAGATAAAAATTACCCCAGTTTCCGTAATTAAAGTGCCAAAAATATGACTAGAAAATCTTAGCCTTGACCTTTGCCCTGCTAAGAGTTGTGTTATATCGATTCCCGCAGATTCTGTCTATCAAGGAATTGAAAATAAATGTAAATGCTCCAATGAGCGCCAAATAGGGTTGACTAGTGCATACCAGGAACTAATCAAGATCATAGCAGATCATATGATTTTGTGGTCGTGAACGAAAGTGATGGGACTGTGGAGGGGGTTTGCACAGGGGTAAATTGACTTTATCTATGTTATTAATCATTCAGTTAAATTTAATTTTCTATCGAGATCTAGATTAAAATTCACATCTAGAATCTTGGGATCTAGATCTATGTATTTTTATAAGGACTGAAAATTTTTGAAAATAGATCTTATTTGGTCATTAGTTAGAATCATAGGAAATCCATATTTTCATAACAGAATTTAGTCGCCATTGTTTATTAGAATATAAGGAGGTGTTATTTTTAAATCACGGCTACCTGTGGTGGTGCACAGACCAGCTTAGCCTGATGGTCATTGTATGAGTCCCACGTGTTTTCAACACACTCAAAGAATTTGAATCTGAGTCAATTTTTACAGCAGTGGAATCACTTCTAAAGATCTAAACGGTGTCTGCACTCATTGAGGTTCATTGCACCTAAACAATAAACACTTTATTGTTCTTACATTCTGTTACGCGTTCATTCATAACCCTAGTGTACCTCCATGGACCAAGCCATTCCATAAAGGGGTGTATTGAATTGATGTTCATGTTATGGTCTATCTGTCTCTGTGTCATCTCTTCAAGGTTGATATGAAATGACTTGCCATCTCTCTCTGTCCTCACCCTTCTGGTGCATTCCTCCAAAGATGGATTCATCCAGTACTTGATGTCATCCGTCCACATTCTTCACTGTCTTCCTCTCACTTGTTTTCCCTCGATCTTCCCTTCCAGTATACCCTTACAGGTGGTGTTGTATTTGATATCAATAAAATATTGTAAAATTTCCTTTTTTGAATTGTTATCAGTAGCGTAGGTTTGACTTCTAGCGTAGTACAAACATCCTTGTTGGTTTTCTTTCTGTATAGCTAATCCCTCCCATATGTCTTGAATGTCCACATTTCAAAGACTTCAATTTTATTCTCTAGATTTTTGTCTAGAGTCCAAGTCTCTGACCCATAATATATATTTGCACTTCATGGATGTGAAATGCAATTTTGCTATTCACATTCTTATTTCCTCACAACTTTTTCCATCTTCAGAAGTCTTTTAGCTTAAGTATGTACATTTTGCCACCTGTTCCAGTTGTTCACCATCAGTCTCTGTGTTTGTCTTCATTCATTTTTTTTTTTTTTGGACATGATCATTACTTTTGTTTGCTTGATAGTCATAATTCATACCTATCCATTTATTTCACTGTTTTTCTTGACTGTGCTGACTAGATTCTGTAGGTCATCTTGACTATTGGTCAACAGTACTGCATCATCTGCATACCTCAAATTTTTATTTCTGTAAGCTATCACCTCTCTGACCACATGGATTTCAGTCACTCTTCTTAGATCAGGCGGGCCAGTGTTTGACTTGGAGTGGCTACAAAGAAAACTGGTCAAATAATGGCATAGAATGAGAGCACAAATGAGCAATGTGATATGTAAACAAATACCGATACATAAACTGTTTTAGTTTTCATACGTGCATAAGTATAGCTCATTTTTACCCTTGACAGTTTGATCGCTGGTCAATGCAAAACTTGTTGAGTTGGCCATATGGTCGGGGGTATTCCGTTGTTATTCAATATGGAATAACAAAGACTATATGGTGTTTCTCTTAACCGTCATTAATTATGTTGAATTACAGATTTACAAGGTACCTGGGAAGACTTGAGTAGACTATGTAGCCCTTGATTTCTCTTTCTGTCCAACAGGGGTTCATCATTGAGTAGTACAGGCTGTCTCACATTCTTACCAACTAATATTTCCACTGAGTGTTGAAAGATCGCCTGAGTTGCAGCTACTCTTATCATTTAACAATAGTTTGACAAAATTGGGGTAGATAAACCAGTGCGGGTCCTGAAAATAAGGTTTTGGGACTAAAATATCAAAAATGGGATTTGCTATTTTTACACACTTTGAACTCTTCTCATACCAGGAAAACAGTGGATGGTGAGCCAGAAACATGTATGCTTTATCCCCCAACAAGGCACCAACATGGTACCACTAAATGACGGTATAGAAGAGAGATTATGAAATTTCAGTTGTGATTTTCTCAATATATATGATTTCTTCATTTTTTTCCCTAAAGGCCTTTTTATCTCTCAACCGATTGCATTCAAATTTGGAATATACATCCTCCCTAGCATGTGTTTTGACAAAATGCATCGCTTTCATTTCATTTCCGTTTTTGAAGGAAAATCAACTTAGGTGAATGATACATGAAATGGGAAGGATTTGAATGATGAATGTTTTAAAGTTAACAGGATATTTAAAAAAATTATAGAAAAATGTACAACACGTGTTGACAGTGACACCATGCCCCACTTTCCCCCTAGGAAGAGAAAAGAAAACAAGAAAAATATATGTCAGATGTTATTTTATCTTTAACATCTCCTAAATATGTAAGAAAATGCACAAAACAACATTTAACGCAGTGCCCAGCACATTCAAATTGAAGCGCTCTGAAATTCAAACTTATACTTTATAACAACTGCATTATTATTTTTATAGAGTAAAGCTTTACACTAGGGCAAGCCAAACTTTTATATCATGAAGTGGCAATTTCTTTTACTTTCATCTTTCTTCCTTTGTAGACTATACTTATTGATTAAGAATTTTTATAAAAATGGAGTGATTTTAATATATAATTTATATAGAAAGCCAGAGTGCGTGAAAGCTTCCATCATAAGCCTCAGTGGAAAAACTAACCTTTTCAGATGATTTTAGGTGTCATGCTAGTCACATATAAGGATTAATGCTGTCCTTTCATCTGTCTGTTTGTTAAACTTTCAAAGGGAGGTGTTTTTCAGAAAAAAAAAAAGTTAAATTGTGGCGTTGTGAAAACAAAAAATGCAGTAACTTAGTCGGAAAGTAGTTAAAAACGACCCAAAACAGCCGTATATCTTCATTGCCCAGCATGACTTCTTTGCCCTGGTCACGACAGATTATTCTCATGCCCTTATTATTCTACATTTAATTTTCTTTTTTGTCATTTTGTTGTTGTCTTTTTTGATTTTGTTTACTTCATTTTAATGTCACTGGTATAATATTTGACACATCTGATCAGACATAACAAATTCTGCAATATAAGTGTATTTTCAAGTGAATACTTTAAAAATAGATTAGTGAACTTGTTCCCTGCAGAGCCTAGACTTTATAGCACAAAGCTATCAGTGTACAATGTAATCTTGTGTTTGAATTAAGGCATTTAAAATGAAAACATATATTTTAAGACAAACAAAGATATAAACCAGTGAAAGATTGACATTCGGAGTGTTGGTGGAAGCATCGAAACTCCATAGAACTGTAAAGCTGGAGTTACTAGGATGTATGAGCTCAGAGAAGAAAAAGAAAAAAAAAACCAAAAATTGTTTTTTTTTCATACAAATCATCTTAAAAACAGATATTGAGGTGCTTTGTCATGCTGGGGGCCTTGAATTGTGTCTAGTCACAGGGAATTTGTTTGAATCTTCAGAATGACTGTCCATTAACAGAGGTATAAACATAAGCAAAGGTCCATTAGGAATAATGTGACTGGTGTCGGCCTTTGATAAGGAAAATATTGAAGTCTAAGAGTAAGAGGATGTAGCGGAAAGAACAGTTTATCAAATCATATATTTAGTACATTTTGGACTTGCTGTATGGGAGCAAAATAAACAAATGATCTGTTTATTGTTGTCATTTTTCTTGATGCTGGATATTCTATAGGGAGGAGCTGGGCCAGTCTGTAATTTAAATGCTTGATTTGATTTAAGACAAAGTATTGGATATTATATTAGCATTTTTTATTGCTCTAATTCATGGTAATACTTTCTATGCTGCTTCCTGGCTGGGACAGGTAGCGATGTTTCTGTTATTCCCAACCAGCCCATTTCATTATTTGATTGCTGAGAGGACTTAGGGAAGAACCTGCAGCATGAAGGTGGTTCAGCTATATTTGAGATCAGACCTCTGAAACAGGTTAAAAACAAATATATGTTCAGTTATGTTACAGCCAATGATAAAAAGAGCGTTTTCTCCAACTGTGTATTTTTCTTTGGAAGTTGAATTCTCTCGCAGTCAAGGGAAAAATTTACTTGCAAACTTCAATTGATTGATAATTTCCTTTTGTTTTCTCCCATTATATCCTACTTACATTATGTTCTTTATACGTCTTTCAACCTCCTGATGGCAGTTATCTCGATATATCCTACTGCCTTTTTTTTGTTTGCTTTAAAACATTTGTTCTGATAATGCCAAATGTGCCATTCCTTAAAATTGAGGAAATGAAAACGCTTGTAATTTTTTTTTTAAAGAAATGAAATAAAGACAAGTGGTACTTGCCATGTCACGTATAAGTAAGATATTTCAATATAATATTATTAGTGTAACAATACTTTAGCAGATGTGTTTATCAAATTTATCGTGTGAAACAAACAGAAAATTGTGTAAAACTTACAAAAAACAAAAAAAAAAAAAAAAAGAGAAAAACTGACAAAGAAAAGAAGAAGAAAAGACATACAGCACTTTTTACACAAATGTTTCCCTGTTGCTGGTAGCGCCGGTTTGTGTTTGTAATTATACGAATCGCACGTTTTCAGATCGTGTTCGCAACTTTAATAGGGTTGTTGAAAGTTGTGAACATAATTTAATAAGTAACACGTCAGCTTTTTTTTTTTTTTTTAAGGAACAATCAAGCTTAGGAAATAGAAGAAAGAAATTATGGTACTGAAAAAAAAAAAAGGGGGGGAGGGGAGAGAAAAGAAAGAGAAGATGGGACCATACTCATTCTAAACATTATGACCGTAGTTGTTGCAGAATTTGGCATTTCATTGCCCATTCATACTTATATTTATAAATCCCCGTGCATATTTCAACCCATATACATTCCTAGGCTTGAAACATTCAAGATGCAATTGAGAACAGAACGTTTTTTTTTTTTTTTCATCCATTTTGTAAATTTACTTTGTAACGGCCTTGGCGTTCATTTAATCCCACCTTTGAATAACTCAGTTGGTTTGTTATGTCTCAATTGTGTGTTTTACTGAAAGGGGCTGAGATCGATTTATGTAGTACGTGACTTACACCATAGTGTTACATGTATTTTATTTTATTTTTTCTTTTCAGCGAAAATAATGATGAGAATCTAGATACAATACAACGGTGTTTACCAAACAATAGCTTGGTTCACAATACTTGATTTGTTTCTTCGTTTTTATCTCTGATTTGTCTGCGTGGCCGGTGAAATTCTTTTTGTGACAGCCCATTCTGTTGACCTCGAGTCACTGGGCTTTGTTATGGTGAAACCCAATTTAGCTCATTGAAGTGGGGAGGAGAGGGGGGTTGAGACCGCTGTTGGTGTTTTTTAAAATTTTTTCTTCTTCTTCTTTACCCTTCTTCTGAGCGTTATTTTGTTTGCTAGTGTTCCTAGGCGATTACATTTTGCCGACGTCACAGACGTTTTTTTTTTTTTTTTAAACCGCGAGAAGATACCAAAGGAGGCTGAAATTAGTCCCATCTTTGGTAGCCTCGGGCCAGTTCTATTTAAACCCAGCGATCTTCGATGTGTCTCCCAGTCCGGTAACGCCAAGACATTTCTGATGATGACGGAAAACATATAGGTTATCGAGCCACCAGGTTACCTATTTGTTGAAAACAATAGATCATCAGCTGGACAGTGGGCGCAGAAATAGCCCAAGAATCCGATTTTTTTTCATTAGTATACAAGGATGTTCTTGAAGTCTGGACACAATATAGGCATCAAAATACTTATTAACGTTCAGGGGAAAAAGTACGAAATCACGTTTTATTAAAGTGAAATATAAATTCACAACATTTTCATTGTGAGTTACTCATTTTATGATGCCAAGTTTAATCTGCTTTTCAAAAATTCACATGAACCCGATGCATTAACTCCATAAAAATGTAATGGTCGTTTTTTTTTTTTTTTAAGCCTTTCAATCCTAAGAAAGTAGGATTATCTCAGCTTTGAGATGCTGTTTTTGTCGAGAAAGTTTTGTGGGTAGAAACTTGGAGTTTGGACATTTTGCCCAGACAACGGCAATCTGCCCACTCGCCATGATTTTGAACTGCCAATGGTTCTTTAGTGTGTTTTTTTACGTACACACGTGACCTCCGAAATATATTCACCCTTATCAGAGAAGGTTAGAAGTCAGGCTTCCCTAGAGGCCGGGGACTTTTGAAAATACGGGTTTTCAATCTTCGTGTCCTTCCATACCCCGATGAAGGACCCGTGAATCGATCTCAATCACAACCTCACCGACGTGAGTTGTTTTCACTATGAGGCAGACTGCAAACCACAGTCAGAGCCACGGTGATGTCTAAAACCAACCACACTTAGGTCTATGTCAGTCCTAGAAATCTCAAACTTTAAATTGATTTTGTCACAAAGCTAACAATAACATCTTATTTTTCGGTAGGTATCTTGTCCCACTTTTAATCTATTAATAGGAGACAGCAAAAACACCCACGCACATTGATACAATTACAAGGCAAGGACAATGCTTGAGAGACAGAAGAAGAGCGGAGGGGGAAGGAAGTAGGGACAATACTTTTTTAGGTGTTTTAATAAGGACATTCTGGCCGTTGCAAACGACTAGTCTAGATCAGCTACACGTCAGCAGAATATATTACATGTACATTATTACACTACACTATATCTGTAGACAGGAGGCACACCATCAACTGCGCTAATAACAATAATAATTATAATAAAATGAATAAATTGCCCAAGCAAAACTGTTCATGTTATAATGACCATCCTCACGAATTTGCAAATTTATGCATATAGATCTAGAAGTGAAGAAAACTGGGACAAATTAACCGAGAGAAGAATACATCATGCATAGAAAGACTACTTACATTACAGTACTAATTAATAGTGTTCTAATGTAACAATGCTGCAATCTGCAGCCCCGACTTTGTAATTTTACTTTATTATACAGTCTTTCTCATCGTCCCCAAACTTGTTTACTCTTAGTCCCTATCACTCTCCCTCCTCCTCCCCCCCCCCCCACACACACACACTGAGGCGTTCAGCAAAACTTATAAACCTATTTATTGTTATTGTATTTTATGTATATAAAATAAATACAGCATAAAGACAGATCGATGAGTTCAGCCGTTGAATATGTCGACCAGTTCCAGTGTAGTCCGAAAATCATGGACGATCATTTGATATAAACTTTAACCCGCATCCCATACTGCTACTACCGGTATTACCATGAGGCCAGTCGATATGGAAGTCCTTTCGCTTACAAAGGCCATGGCGGGTGGGAACGGCGCCGGGGGAAACAAGGAAAACAAACCCGTATTTCGCGCCCTTTTCCCCGGCCTCGCCAGAATATCGATTGGTGTTGCCCTGAATGGGCACAAATGTCCGTGGGAAAATAGTCCGTGCGATGAAATAAGTTTATTATTTGCCAACATAGACACCACGCTAGGTTTCATGTATGTGTCATTTGTGATTTAAGTCCGCATTTTACCCAGACGTAATTGTTCGGTGTCTGCAAGATGAACAAAAGAATCTTGTTTGTTCTTATCATTACTCGTTATCCACGTTCCATGGCCACCCGCAATGCGCCGCCGAACGGCCCCCGCTACGCTTTTGAGATTGAGAATGAGGAAATATAGATCTATCTGACTGTAGCAGAATGACAAAGCTGCATAACTGATCCACAAATACTCAGTCACAAGCGTCCCAAAATGCAATCATTTTTTTTTTTAAAAACTCAGTTTGCACACAAAGACCTAACTGATATTGTATTTCATACGCTCACCATGGGCGTTAGACCCAGCGTATGTCGCGAAAAACGGCCGCAGCAGTATGATTTATTCGGCCAACATTCTAAGCAGTCTCCTGATAATAATTCCTTTCATAAAATTGCTTGGAAATAGAACTGGTGTTTGAGCTATAGTATGAGGAATAACGGCCGCAGTACAGAAATAAAGGGGCATGGCAACCAATGAATGCAATGTTTGTGTTTTGTTTTCCCCATAGCCACCCTAGCCAAGGTCCCTGGACTATTTTACATGCTCAACACAAACTATTTCCGGTACGGTTTCCATGTGACCTCTTCATCGAAAGACTGGATAATATGGCCACATAAAGATTATATCTTCGAACATATACAAGATCTTTTACCAAAGATCTGTTCTGATATTTGCCTTGCAAGTAAGGCAGTTGTATGAAAGCCAATCTGGCTTATGTACGGTAAGTTTTATCCAGGTTTGTCGGTGCTATGAGATTAAATATCGCAGAATAAAAAGTCTAAGCGAAGGGCGAATGTTTACCACTAGCTACCCTCGTCATCCTGACTCCTTTTGGCAGCGGTGGGATGTTTCTCTTTCAAAAGTTGTCGTTCACAGTTTAGTTCATGATGTGAACTGTCTGCCAAGGGTCATTTTTCATTGTTTTCATTAATTTGATGAGTAGTAAATAAAAAACATTGACCGCGGATACAGTTTCGGGCTGCATATTTGTTGAGGTATGCTTGGACCTAGACTCTAACTCTGGCTATCGTTGTATCGGGACATGCGAGTCGTGGCGTGATTGTGATCGGTTAACTCAGTTCTTATTCATTTGTCTTTGATGTTAATGTTGCATGTGCGTTTTGCGGCCTCAGTTTGCATGATCGATATAAGCCTAGTCGTATTGTAATTTTTTATTTGCATTTAGCGTTTATTTCTTGCGACCTATAAACAAACTGTTGCGTCAGTGCCAGCTTCCACGCATTGCACAGTCGCCGCCATGTTGACAGTGAACCAAGATGGCGGCTTCCGTATATCCTTAGTTCCACAGGCTAAATTTAGTAAATGATATTGTCACTTTTGAAGTATTTGGAACGTTTGTTTGATGAAGATAGTATATTTGTCATGTACCTGAAAAGGATGTCCGTCACTGGTAGAGACTAATTTAATATTGAAGCGATCGGAATGTTGATGTTTCAGTATTGAAAAGTTGGACGCTGATAAGGATAAGCCATAGGCCTAGGTAGAGTGATACTACTGATACTCTAGATCTAGATCTAGAGCTACAAAAATCTAGATCTAGAGCTAGACAAGACCCATTACATAAACATAATTCCAGGAGGTTAGCCTTGGCTTGGACAATCATCTCCAGTAAAGTGAAGTAAAGTTTATCCATGTAAGTTTTGCATTTAGGCCTATACATTATGATTAGGCCTAGCCCTAAATCTAATGAATTATTCTTAGAATCTTAGGCTTATTTGTGAAACAGCAGACAAATATTGTGATCAAGAAAGTGAAGATAAATATAGAATTAGACCTAGATTCTAGATCTATCTAGCTTCCGATTAATTTCTCTGGCTCTAGACTAGATAGAACTAGGCACCAGGCTATCACTCAGTGGCACCATCCAAATCTTTCTTTACTTCATACCACCATTGTGATTATGACTAGTCTGAGAATACCATCTGTGACAAGGAAAAAAAGCTTTGTATCGTAAATATCCACAAACCTTGCTTGACATTTACATGTTTCCTCTTTATTATGTAGCCTACAATATTGACTAAATTTATAAAAAAAATTTTTTTTTTTTTTTTTTGTGCATATTGGAGTCTACATATTTTGTTTGGAATATCGTAAATCTGTAGTTATTTTTTTATAATAATTATGGTATTCATCTGTAGTAAGACTGCAGAAAGAGCAAAATGATTGTAGAAAAAAAGATTCCACCCTTATTGAATTCACTCTAAAATAGGGGTATACTTTTAAAATAAGAACTAAAGCCTAAAGCATTTCTATGGCCTACCGTCAAAGTGACTGGAGCTTTGGAGGAAAATTGTGGCTACAGAATTGATAAATGCAGTGAAGTGCAGTACAATTCTTTGTGGTGTGTTTTCATCTGCCTCTTGAAAGCTACACTGAATTTTTTTTTTTTTTATTGGCTTTCCAAAAGTTATGGAAATGCTCCAACTGGTCAGTTTGACCAAGCAGATGATGCATTTTAAAGATAATATAAAATTTCTATTTTTAGGATTAATTTGTTTTAATGTTTTGCCAATATATTATTATATTGAGCTTCTCTAGCTTAAACAAAATTGTTTTGTGGGAAACTGTTGTAATTTTATAAACCACTGAATTAAATTAAAAACAAGGACCATTTGTGAAATGAAATATCTCAAATGGAGTTTCCAGTAGCTTGATGGAGTGTTCCATTTCCAGATTTGCAAATTGTAGTAACACCATATCCACAACCTAGGACTGTCCTGTCGGCATGAAAATCTCAAATACAAAGAATGAAACAATGGCACTTAGGGTGATAATAGTTTTGGCTTAGAAGTCTGGTAAAATATTTTTATAAATCTAGAAGGATCTGGCTTAGTTCAGTCAGCAGCTCATGACAGTTGCACTGATGATGACTTACCTGTCCTGTTGATATTTACAATCTATATTTTTATTTTATGCCATAGTAGTAATATCCATTTTTGTTCCCTTCGTTTTGATAAAGACACCCTATAGATTATTTTTGTGAAATTATCCTATTACACGTGATACCTAGTTCTTGATATGGGGTCATTTGGAAAATTGAGTCAAGATCTCAAAAATTAAAACTGATGGTAGGTATTGGGATGAGGGAACTGGCCGGTGTATCTAAGTGTAAATGTGGACATATCTGTAGCTATGCATTAAGATTGATTGTATGCATTGATTTGCAATGTTGGGGGGGGGGGGGGGGAAGCTGCAGCCCCCTGGAAGTGAGTGCTCTTGAAGTCATGTGCTTGCTTGTGCAAGCTATTTTGTGTCTACATCCTCAGTCGACTCAGTGTGATATTGAACCACCTGGAAAATTAACTGGACAGGGAAAGAGTTACAGGGCTATCTACTTACACCATGCTTTTAACTGTTTGAGAGAGTGATGTGAATATAAATTAGTTGCTAATTCAGTGAATGTGCTCAGCCCAGTATGAACTCCACCTTCATGGCCCGATTGAGTTTTGTGACAAGGCAATGTAGTCAGCAAAACACCCCATGTTATTTCATTTTCAGGAGATTAATATCACATAAGATATCTGTTTTTAAAGAAGAAAGAGGATGCTCTTCAAATTGGCAGGAGGCAATCACAGATATCTGGCTTTAAAAACAAGATGATTTGTAGCAGTCAGGAAAAATGACTTGTAATTGCGGTGTTTTGACCCAAATTCTCATGATCATTTAGTAATTAATATTTTGGAGTGTCTATCTGGGCCTAGTATTGCAATGAGGAAGCATAGGCAAATAAAAAAGTTGCACCACAAAGTAAAGGCGA
>JBCAUA010000010.1:500028-527581 GCA_038406235.1 Peronia verruculata | reverse complement strand
ACCACACATCTGTATAATTTGATGATATATAAAGTGTAGAAATTAAAGATAGTATTAGTTGTCCCATTCAGTTAAATATGGCCTCACCACACATCTGTATAATTTGATGATATATAAAGTGTAGAAATTAAAGATAGTATTAGTTGTCCCATTCAGTTAAATTAAATATGGCCACACCACACATCTGTATAATTTGATGATATATAAAGTGTAGAAATTAAAGGTAGTATTGGTTGTCCCATTCAATTAAATATGGCCACACCACACACCTGTATAATTTGATGATATATAAAGTGTAGAAATTAAAGATAGTTTTAGATAAGCCGAAATAATCCTACTTTCTCAGGATTGAAAAGTTTAAGGATATTAAAAAGAAAAAAAAAAAAGCATTAGATGAGCAGTTAGTAGTGGTTCACCCAAAACTGCAAGAGTCTGCAAAAATCAATTTAGTAGAATGTCTTGAGCATCATTCAGACTTTCTCATTCCCCAGTTAACTGGGCAGAGCAAGTCTGTGCACTAGGTCTAGTTGATCATTTCAGAAAGATACAGACATGCTTCAGTACATACGCTAACATATTGACTCTTGCTGTAACTGCATAGACTTACTTATGCCAAACTGATTTTGATGGACTAATATCTTGTTTGACAATATCTTGTTTGTCTGAGCAGGAAGAATTTAGCGCAACAGAGACATATTCATCTTGGTTCTCATCTGTGTCTATTGGAAGTGAATTCAGCGAGGTACAGCACATCGATTCTTTATTACAGCTATTTGTCTGATTTATCAGGTTTTCACATAAAGACTCGTATTTAATCCAGTTTGTGAATTACTGTTAACACTGACGTTAAAATAAGACGCAGGTTTCAAGGCAGAATCAATAACATTTGCTGAGATCAAAATTGGATGAATCTGTATGGCCCAGCCAAAGTGCCAGCCTGGTGTTAAATGTTGTGGTTTTCATTACAATGCCATTTATGCAGAGTTTATTCCCATTATAAGTACAAGCTCTACTCTAAGTGCATTACAGTGTATTATGAAATTTTTGGGCACAGCTGTTGCTGTCAGATTCGTGGCATTCATGATCTGTCCTTTGTTCAGATGCTCTTGTAAGTCATGGAGATCGATTTTATCAGTAATCTGAAAGAAGAGAGAAGCAGATAAGGAATATACCCTTAGATTTTTTTTAAAAAATACAGTGAAAAAAAAAAAACTTACATGAAATTTAATCAAAACAGAAAAAAACTGGATTAAAAATTATTTAAAACTAGTTATAAGCACTAGGTACTTAGATCAAACCATAACTTCTCAAGTATTTGTTGTTTTTTTTTTTTTTCAGCCAGAAGAAAGCACCTCATCATCCTTTTTATCCTCAGCCGATAGCATTGTGAGTTTAGTTGACCAAAGGCAAAACACTTGGCCCCCCCCCCCCTTTTTTTTTTTTTTTAAATGCATTCACAAACATTTATGCCATGGCTCAGTCATTTCCTAGAAAAGGCAGTAAATGGTCAAAAGATTCCAATACAGCAACTTATTATTATTTCACAGATGTAATTTGTAGACATTTTTTAAAAAAAAAAATTATACTACATAATTTTTTAGCACGTTTTTGTGGGTTCAATTCTTTGTTCTATCTCCATTTTGGGCGATATATGTCATGTGAAAAAGGGATAGTGACTCTACCTTACACTGTAGTCATTTCAATTATCATTTGTCCAAACAGCTGTATTTTTAAAATCAGTTTGTCCTATCTCCTATGGACAAAAACAGTTGTTAAACCTAAAACATCAATTTTCTCAAAATGTGAACAATGGAGATAGAGCAACAGAGAAGTGAGCTCACATTTTGTTAGACAGGTTAAGATTCAGATTAGACACTCAGCACAAAAATCTGTCGCCGAACACACACATTTACCGTCAAAGTGGCTCACAGAGAGAGAGAGAGAAATTCCAGCAGGATTAAAAACAAGCAATATCAAATTTAAAACAAAAATGCTTATCCCTATGGAAATTCATGAAAGCATTGTTGCCTAGCATTGGATTTAGGACTTTCCATTTTTCTTCTACCATTAGGTACTATTTCTTGGCGGATAGATTTCAGCTGTTGAAATGTTCTATAGCATATTTCTTACCAAACAATCCTCTCTGATCTGTGTATGTCTGTTCTTGTATTGCCAGCAAATACCCCCTAATGATCCGTATGTTCCACCATCTTGTTTTCAAGACAGAGTAAGTCTACATTATAATTGATGTCTTCCTCGAAGGCAAAAGATGTCCTCCTCCTATGGGACCTTTATGTTGTTCTAATACCATGTATATCTAACACACAAAACCCTATGTATTTTTTTTTTTTTTTTCAAAATATGCAAATAGTAACCCATTATCTTTCTCTCTCTCTCTGTCTGTCTATATATCTGTCTCGCTCTCACTATCTTTACATCTGTCTCCCTCTCCATTTATCAGTCTCCCTGCCTACTTACCTGTATGTCTGTCTGCCAATTTTTTTCTTTGTTCCTTGTGATAATGGGCAATTGGTCCCAACTTTACACTTTATATTTACAAATTGATGGCAAGGCCAGTGTTAAAAGTGATGTCAGGCCTTTGCTGAAGAGGACATCAAATTATCAGTGCCAGTGTTGGTTAGAAATGCATGCATTTTTGATGTGGTGAGAAGTGGCAAGCCATGAAAAGCCCACTGGCTGTGGCAAACACTAGAATGTTTATATTCTCTGTTGCAATATAAATGCTGCATTTTTCATTCTGTTGCTGATCATTAATTGTGGAAGATGAACTTTCCATCAAGGAAATGTGTTGTAGATGGACAGTAAAAGGAGATGGACCGATTAAATCAGACAGTTTGTTGCTACAGCAGTAAAGCCTTGAAAAAGCCAAGAACAGCCAACCCTTTATTTGTTTCCTGCTTGTATATCTGTATGAGCACTGGCAATCTTCCATAGTTCTCCACATGTACATACATGCGGATTTCATATTATAAGTTTCATTACACATCATAAATTATTGACAAGAACTCTCTGCATCCCAGTTTCTCATTTGCAGCAAATTTGTAAACTGAAAAAAAAAATAATAATAATAATAAATATATTTCTATAGAGAGAAGCTAGTTTTGTTTGTAAATTTGGACAGTCAGATGGAATTTTTGTTGGCTTCGTGTCTATCTCTTTTATTTTGTCATTTCTTTCCACCTTTCATGTCATGTGTGACACAGTTGTGAAAACAGTTTGCAAAAAATTTCAGTGCCACTTTGATAAAATGTCATTGTAGCCACATTTGCAGCCATCTGTAAGCTCTGCATCCTGGGCTCATAGTTATTTTGTAGTTAAGATCTTTTTATTCTGGTTTTTGTTGACCTCATGTGTTTGGTGTACTTGAATTTTAAGTATATTATTATATACACCTTATGACATAGTGTACAAACATCCACTTGTTATTTTAGGTTATGTTACTGTATGTAGTCAAACAGCTGTTGACTCTCTATAACATGGCTGTTACCCTGGCCATGCCACAGTTTGTGTTATTGTTGAACATTCAGATCATTAAAGATAGACCCTCTAGAGAGGAGATGAGCACTTTTGTGTGTGTATGTTTTTTTTTTCTTTTTTTCATGTTTAGTCTGTAAATAATGGGGCTGCTACAATTTATAAAGACTTCTTTCACATGCCGTATACCCTTTCAAAGAAAATTGATGAGTTTGGCTATCGTTTTCTCTTACATCAGGTTGATTGCATGAGCTGTTAAATACAAATACCTTAACCTGTGTTTTTGTTCACTAGTGGATGTTTGGGGATTAGACAGGATATAATATTTATGACTGTATGGAATGGCCAAGGAAACAGAGACAGACATTTCTCTTTGCAGCATATAATGATACTGAACAAAAAATCAAAGAAAGAAAGAACAAAGCAGTGGGGGGAGGGGGGGGGGTGTTGATTAGACCAATTTACCATTCATAAATACAACGATCATCTCATTGCTGCTCATCTTACCATACTGAAGACACACAGCTGAAAAAAAAAAAATCTATGACCAGTGTCTTGTGAGTAGTGAGGATTGATCATCTATACATCAGAAATCCTTAAACACACAATGATCCCATTGACTGGTTGAGTAATTATACTGGCTTGGAAATTGATGCAAAGAACCAAAGGATATTTCCTTTTCCGTAGCTTGTTAGCTTTTGTCACTTCCTTTCCAAATGTCTTTAACTTTAGTTTGAATACTTGTGTGCTGTGCAGAGCTGTACAGAATACACAAACAAAAAGAAAATTACCCATTTCCAGTGGGGGTGCACCATTTTGAGGTTGTTACCAGGTGAATCATTCACAAGTTGTCAACTCAGCAAAAATGTCAAGGTGGGACTCATTTCCTTCTCATCCTTGTCTCTTCCTCCCTAGCCTGCATGGACTCATTCATTTTGCTCTGCTGGGTTCAAATTACCTACAGTCAGCAGCTTTTGCTATCGACTTTTTTACATGTATGTTTGTGACATCAGCCAATGTTTTCCCTGAATAAATGGGTTTGAGGTTTCTATGACTTGGTTAAATTGCCCCAGGGATGTCAGATTTCTTACTCTGGATGAAAACATCTCTGTGGGTTTGTTTTTATTTGTGCCTTCAGCATTGCAGTTTACTTACTGTTGGAAGGACCTCTAGAAACATAAAGGCTGAAATATTTTCAAACCTTTTCAAGAAGATAAATTGACACCTGTAGTTCTGTCACAATACTGGATTTTTTATTCTTATTCATTATGATTTGAGCGCTTTACTTTTGAATCCTGAACATCGTCTGTCTTTGTTTCATGGCTAGATGGGCCAGATTGTATAAAAATGTCAATACTGAGTAGGTATTAGATCTCTTGTGTTTGCACAGTCAAAGTTTGATAATTAATTTGATACACAGAGAAATGAAATTTGACAAACAATTGGTAAGTGGATTTGTACTTCAGACATGGATTTTGTTACAGAGCTTGTCAGGTAGTTCATATTTGGAAAGGCTAAACTAGTGTACACAGAAGAGTTTTCACTTTTCAGGCACATCAAGACTGTGCCAGGGGGATTTGCAGACTTGTCAACCACATACACATTAGATATGTTGTCAACTTTTCATTGAATTTTTTTCTGGTGTCTTTGTTTGTCTGTATTGTCTCATATATGCCTGGTTAACCTTGAGAACCCAGTTCTAAATGTCAGACATTACTTTGGCATTTTTTGCATGCACTCTGTTGTTCTATCTCACTGCCATCTTCTTGATGTTCCAGGAATAGAACCCTTTCCTTTTTTTCTTTTAAATCAGAAAAAAAAAAAAGAAATTGTCCAGATATTTCATATTAGCTAACTGTGCTATTTCAGGTTTCAGACTTCCTACGCTGGGCTTCTGCTGTCTTTCACTGTTTGAATTTTAGATGAGCCCATAAATAATGTCCTTTCCTGTTTCAGGGTATTTTATAATACTTCAGCCAGCATTTTATGTATTTGATACTGTGATAAATCACTCCATCCTGTGTTTTATTGTCCCTAAGATATTGATTCTGATAGCCCTGTTTTGTACGTAACTAATGTTCTGACAGAAAATTATACTGATATCATAAATGTTGTCATTTTGCATGTTTGTGTGACTACCAACAGCATCAAAGAAAACTGTTAACCCACTCACGTTGCACATTTCATCAGTTGATTAAAATATTTTTCCAGTACAAACGACAGTTTTCTTCAGTATGCCTTCATGTTTTAATGTAAACCAACTAACATAATTAAGATACGTGTGCTGTTTTGATAATTTATGGCAATTTCTGTATCATGTCAATGTGACTATTTTGGTTTCAGATCCCACCAAATCAACACAGTCTTCCTACTGCATTTTTATAATAATGTTAAAAATCAGTGAAGTTCTTGGTCTGCTCAGATATGTAAAGGTTAAACATTCTCTTATACATGTTCACAGCACATGTGTCCGGGGATAGCAGGGACCAAGACCAAGGAGATAGCAATGATATTTTCCTCCTTTTTTTTGCCTTTGATAGGGATTTTTTTCAAAGTGGCCTATATATAAATTTTATTTAAAAAAAGAATTTTGTTTCTAGTTTTGGCAACATCACTTTTCTTCTGTATTTAAAAAAAAAAAAAAACTAATAGAAATGTGTGTGGGACTGTTAAACTACACCACCTGATTGAACTGAAGTAACTCTAGATGTGCCTGACTTCATGGCTGATGGTTTAGGTTGTTTGTTGTTGACTGGGCCTCTTTATGCAACCTGCTCTGCTCCTGAGCCACTTGTCTTGCCATGTGCTTGCCTGTCCTCATGCCCAGCTCTTGTTTTGTTTCAGCCCCCCACCCCCACCAGCCACCAAAATGCTGCAGAGTATCAGTCGGAGGTCCTCACACCTGAGGCTGTAAGTAGTTTACCTCCCCTTCCTTCTCTAGCACATTACTGCCCCTGCTAATTTGGACTTGAAGTTGAGTATGCTGCCTGTTGTACTTCTTTGAGTCAAATGTTTTGTTTTTAAACTTCACAGAACATCGACACATCTAAGAATGGAGGATCATTTAAAAAAAGCGTTACGTTTTTTTGTTGTTTTTTTTTGCCCCTCGCTTTTTTTTTTTTTTCATTCTTTGTTAGTGGGCAAAGATAATAGTCAAAAGAATATATCAATTATATAGTTTGGTGCAGGTAATCATTTTTGTTCTTTTATCTTGTCCAGGCTCCTGCTTCACCTAGGAATTTGAATCCTTCGGCACCTGCTTTCCGCCAGTCCCAAGGCGTGGTGAGTTTAGTTTCAATGAGAAGTTAGGATCGGTTATATGGAGTTAGCCTTAACAAGAACAAAGAAAAATACCAAAACAGAAGACCTTTATTAAATTAAACATCACACTGACAGAACAGTTTGTCTCACTGATTATCAGGGGAGATATCCCTATCCTAAGGATAGTAGATTATGAGGTCAGCTGCAGAATTACTGATCACCAGCATGCAGGTTGGATGTTTAAAGTGATTGCATCATTCTTAGTTGGTATCAGAAAATGATATCACAACAGATTGAAAGGAAAAGGATTTTTAATAAAGAGAAATACTGTCCAACAAACTTTTATGGTTACTGTAGTGAAGTAATATCTTATATGAAAATGTGAATTTTTCAATGACAGGATTGTCTCTTTCTTGTTGTAGGCTCCTACATCTCCCAAGAACTTGAACCCATCAGCGCCAGTATTTCGCCAGTCCCAGGGTGGAGACAGGTCCCTATCTGACGGAGCATACAGTGCAGCAGAAGCTGGCAGTCAAGGTGGGCAGCTTGTAAACCTTTTCTTAAGTTTTTCATACCTTTTACTGTGCCCTAAAAGACAGTTGGTTATAAGTATTCAGTTTGCGCTGCGACTTTCTGTCTTCTTTAATTCATGCAACACATTTGACCCTGACAATAATAACAGCAGGCACTAGAAACCAAGATTCTGTGAAATTATTTTGGATATCATGCGTGGATCATATTACAAACCAACAGGTTTGCAGGACCAAACAATTTGGTGGCTTTCACTAAAGCCTTACAGCTGTGAGAATAAAAATCCGGGCTAGTACAGCCATGTAGCAAGATGTATTGGCCTCTTTAGTACTACGCAACAAGGAACTCGAAATAGATAGGGAAAAAAAAGCTGAGCAGAAGAAATAATGGACTGACAACATTCAGAAGTGGAGAAATGGGAATATCTGCAGGGAGCTGAGCCCTGACCCATAGCTGTGACAGATGAAGACTGGTGCACAACTCACCAAGAGATATCTCCAGACAGAGTTAATTTAGTGGTAATGAAGAAAAAGATAACGGACTGTTAGCATATTTGCATTTTGACAAAACCGATATTGTATTGGGAAACTGACCCTTGTTTTGGTATGACCGTATCACTCCAAAATATTCCAACATCAGTAGAATTTTCACACCAGGAAATGTAAGGTTTGTTGCGCAATTTCATTTTTATGCCGTATTTTCGACAAACTGAACCAAATAAGATGTCCTATTCCTTAAAAAATCTGCTTCAAATTCTATTGTTTGGAAAGAACTTAACCATGTTGTCACTTTGACAGTATTAGGCTCACTGATTTCTCCTATACCACTGTATATATAGACATAATATTGTGAAACTGCCTGTTGTTTGATCTAATCATAGAAATGAAATAGTTCACTGTAATATTGTGTTGTACTGCAGGTTCCTTGACCAATGGCGATATCCATTCAAACAGCACCAACTTCATGGTGCCCCCTGGTGGAACCGGTGCAGGCTTGCACCGTGGAGCGGTGGGATCCCATCACCAAGGGGCCCCACAGGTGTCCAATTCCTCCTCCTCAGGGGTCAGCCTAGCCCCCCACCCCCTGCTTGCCAGCAGTCAGGGCAACCAACAGCCGGCAGTTGCCGCCGTGGCCCCTCAGCAACAGCAGTCACAAGGGGGTTATCCTATGGCTGCGCAAGATGCAGGAGGTCAAGGTGCCCAGCAGGCCAGAGCTGCCAATGTGGAGGCTGCCAATACTGGTAAGAACATTCAGTCTACTTCAAGTTATGTTTACTGTCAAGTTCAGGGCAGATAAGGAACTATCAATACAGCTGGGCTAAAACCAGTGGCAGGAATGTCAGAGATCAGCTGCACATATCATCAGTTTTAGCAATATCTTGTTAACAGTTGACAAACTCAGGCAGTGGACTGTCTTGCTAAGTAAGCTTTTATCTATCCTTTCAATACAGACACATTTTTTCTCTCCAGCAAACTGACTTTTTCATCTTGGCTTACTTTCTATAACCTCCCAGCAGCTGAGATATAAGTGTATTGATAGCACAGACAAAAGTGGCATCAGCAAGCAAAACAAAATGAGAAAATAGTAAATACACCTTGAGTGAAATTCTCGCTGTGTAGCTAGAGGGAGCTTTCCTATTTCACTGAAAAGAACACGCCTTGTGTGGTCAACACGAACAGTTTACACAACCCAGTTAATCAAGCGAAAACAAATTCTGGAACTGAGCTTCTTTTGTCTCTTCACTGCTTTGCATTCCCCCCGTTGGGAAAATTTCACAGAATGGGCAGAATCAGTAGTGAAGTATAAAGCAATTTCATTTCTGTCGAGCCTTTCACTGCCCTGTTGACATACAATAAACATCATAATATAGCTGTGGTCAGATGCCTTATTCATGTACAGCATTGTTCTACAGGGACATACACTTTATGTCATTAGTGCATTTGATTCCCGTTGTTTCTGACATACATTGCACATCAAGAAAACAGTGAAGAGGTTGAAAATGCACCCCCACCTCCCCACTTAATGGTGAGAACATTTTGAAAATGCCATTTATCAATCTCTAACTTGGCCATCTCTTAAGGGGGAAAGAGTGAAAGTACAAGTGCACAGATTAATGTTATATAATTATATACTCATATGAAAGTACCATATTCAGCAAATTGTTTTTGAAACAGGATGGGGAAAATACAACATCAGTATCTTGTCTCTGTAACCGCTGTAGCATTGGGGAGCTGTTGGTGATACAGGTGCAAGACTTTGTGACCAGAGCAAACAGCAAGTGGGAATAGACATGTTAATGAATGGTATTATTTCTTTATTCCCAGGTGGTGGAGGTGAACCGTCTGACAATCAGGCCAATGGTGCAGTGGGAGGGGAGGAGGAGGCAGCTGGTGAGGGTGAAGAGCTGGAAGGTGCCGTGGGAGGTGAGGGTAAGTTGATGTGGATGAGCCAGCTTCTCTAGCAAAGCTTATATTGTAAAGATGCCATAATCCTGCAGATCATTGAAATAACTTTTAAGTTATTGTAACTTGATTTAACCAACTAACCTGATTTCAGTCAGTCTCTGGTTAGTTTGAATGTAGCAAAGCTCCATGTAGCTGCCTTGGATATTGTAAATCCTTTGATATTGTTTAAGTACTTCCTTTGTGATCCTCTGCCTGTCATTCCTGTCACTGTGCTGTGGAGAGCAGGCCTGCTCACGCCATGGGATCTGTGAGGTGGGGGGTAACAATTGACATGGTTGCTGCTATTATAGTAACGAGTGAGATCTTATTTTCATTGCATATAATGTGTACGTATGCATGTCATTGTATCAAAAAGTAACGTTCCAATTCGGGGGGAAACCATGGTTTGGAATTTTTATTATCAGTGCCATGATTGAGCATGAACATCATTCTGCGTCTCACCATGTTCTTAATTGTTTATTTGATGCAATGTATTTTTGCAGAATACAAATACCCAGATGAGGTGCTTGCTCCCATCAGGAAGCAGATGCAGTTTTATTTCTCAACGTGAGTATAGCAGCTTAGTTTTTACACACCTTGTCCCTCAAGCATTATCATGAAATTCTCAGGGACCTGCTAGGGTGGGCTTGTGGGCAAGCTGAGAATCCAAACTTGTGGAATATCAAATGATATATAAAACTGAAAATGGGGAAATGAAGAGTGCTGCTGGTAACAAAGATGCTTGAATTGAATGAGCAAAAGGTCATTGATTTTAATCTTAATTTTTACAGCACTAAATATTTGGGCTCTCGTTCCAGTTTACATAAAGGTTTTCATTATTTTGTGGTTGTGTTCTTTGATTGGGTATAGCAGCATAGCTTAGAAGCTATGTAAAGCTGTATATTTTATGAAAGTTAATATAATAAACTTTCATTTTATACCAGGCAAGACCAGATAATTTTAATTTTGTAATGATAAAGAAGCTCCATCAACTGCTCAGGGCCTAGAACTTCTTGATCAAGATCTAAATTGGTTTTTACAGTCCTACTGCAGTCATGGCAGTCACACTAGCAGTACAGAAACCTGAGTACTACATATCAACACTTCCGCTCTGCATAAAATTGTAGCCAGAATTTGTAAACTTCGTAAAGAGAAGAGTTTTAGCTGCCCAAAGAAAGGCCATACAACGCATGTCCAACTAGTGAATGAGAATGAGGCTTTCAGATTCTTTCGGTTTTGCACTGTACGGCCCAGCACAAAAAGTTGTTTACCTCTGGCCCATACGGCGTACGTCTTACTGGGATTGAATGGGTTAAGGAGAGATAGTGAAAGGATTAGAAATCTTTAAGAGATGGTTGTTGAAACTGACAGGAGACTTGGGGATTAGCATCAGGATGATAGATTGTATGGCAATGGAAAGGAATAATTTTATTGCAAAGTACAATGGTCTCGGTCTAAGAGCGTGGTCTGCCTAAGAATTCACCTCTCTTAAGAAATAAGATTGTTTTCATTATAATTTTTCGATCTATAAAACCCTGCTCCTAAATTTTTAATAATCCATATAACAGCTAATGTATTTATTTACAGTGTAATTTGGGAGAAATGCACAGTATTATTCAGTAAAATGCGGAGAGGGACAAATATATTATGAGCAAATCTTCAGCTCAGTTAGCCCCATTACAGTTGTTATGTTATATCTGCTGTCAGGCAGTTAGCACAAAAAATTTTCTTGTCTGTGATGGGTAGGAAACCTGCATTCTTTCCCTGAGCTCTGAAAATGCTTTTGGTATCACGTGCGGAGAGAACTGACACATATGAAAGGATTTACTTTTCCCATGCTCAGTCCATGTGTAATGTACCTGATTAACTTGACTCACCTATCCTCTTTCTACAGGGAAAATCTGCCCAACGACAAGTTTTTGAATCAAAACATGGATGCGGACAAATTTATCCCCTTGGAGATTTTCCTGGATTTTGGTCGCATCAAGCCAATCTGTAACAGTATTGATCAGCTGGCCAAGGCCGTGGAATGTAAGGCCACAGTTACTCACTGATTCCCTGTCAGCTCAGAAACAGAGTTTTATTTTCTAAATGCTGACAGTGATGTGCTCTGCTTTAATGAGAAATCTGTAAAGAGAGATTTTGAAATTTCCATTGATTACCTCAGTCATTGATATGTCTGAGATTACATTTTTTTTTTCCCCCTTATTCTCAGAACTTGTTCAGTTGTACTCTTCCTGGAGTTTAGATGATATTTTGCAGGAAGTTATCAACTATGGGATAATATTTCCATGTAAATGTTGACATAATAAAAAAATTTGTATAACCTTGGATTGTGAATTATAGCATGGAAAATCTTTCTGAGTAGAATAATTGTATTGTTGCTGAAAATAAAGGACGTCACATGGTAGCAAAGTTTCTCCACAACAGTCCTTTTACTGTGTCTTTCAAGATTTGCTCACAGATTAAAGAGGGTATGAAAGCATTGACCCATTACTAGTTCAGGCCAAGCACAGTCAGAACTTGCATTCTACTTATCGATACTTACGAAGGGAGGTTACTCTAATTCACAAACTATACATTAGCATCTAAAATCTTTTTTTATTTGAAAATACTGTTACATGAAAATAAAAATAAATTGCACCAATAAATTAGCGAATCGTTCCTCTTTTACTAGATACCAAATATGTACAAAGATTATAAAAGTTGACAAAAGTGACAAATAAAGGCCTTTCACTAACAGCCTCTTTCTTCGCTGTTTGAATCATCATCAGAGTCATTCTAATGGCCTTTATCATGGCTCAATTCAATGTCAGATACATCAGAATAGTTATTTTCAGTCTCAAATTGGGCTAAATCTAGTTGATTCCACAGAGATCTCAAGAAATCAAAAGACATTATGATCATTTTGATTGGAAGTATAAGCACAAATGAGTAGAATTTTCCAAAAAATCAGAGCATCTGGACTTCGCGTCTAATTCATGTGCGGTAGAAAGCTACCTTCGCTCTCAGTCTGGTAGATTTTTGGGATATATGGAAATTTAACCTGCTGAACGTGTTTCCAGCTAAAATTGAGCTCTGAAACAACCACATCATTTCTGGATTTAGTGGGCGCGTCGGGGTGCATTGGAAAGACAAGGCTTGTGTGTCAGTGGGCGCATTAACTAGTAATGGGTTAATTGTGAGAACATGATAAAAGAGCAGTTTGCGGTCACCCAATGTACAAACAATGAAACTGTAAGAAAGCACATTTGGTTTATTACTAGAAAATCTTTCCATTCTCACAATTGATACTGTTCCCTCACATTGATAGTTTTTTTTCCCCTCTATTTTTGTGTTAACAGCCAGTTCTATTCTTGAGCTTTCTGAGGATCGCAAGAAGGTTCGGGTGTCCCAGTGTAGGAAGACGTTGACTCTGAGAGGCTTCCCTGCTGCTACTACTGAAGATGTAAGTGGAAAGGATTTTGGAAAGCTATTCATCCCTCATCATGTATTACTTTCAAATCTCTCACATTAAGTCTTTTGTGTCCTTTTTTCAGGGATTTCAAACTTCCAACTCTTTGGTCGTCGTGGACTTTCCTACTTTTGGCTGATCGACTGCTGGCCTTTACAGAATCCATGATATAATTGCGGTTTTATAGTAATTTCCGATACAAATTTCGCACGATGACGACCGTGAACCGGAAGTACAAAAGAGTTATCCTTATTCATAGATAACTCGGATGATAGTCGGACTTGTTCAGCAGCTGTTTGAAGATTGAGATTGAAGTTCGTAGCTCTTAATTCCTCACACCCAACATCATGCAGTCAAGTGGTCGCGTGAGAGTTGTTGATAGAAAATCAGCCCATCAGACAACAACAAATAATGTGCCCAGGATCTTAGAAAGACTAGTGTACTAGGGCAGCGGTTGGTGATCTAGATCTGATGTAATAACGTTTGATGATTGTGATGACGGCACTGCCTGCGGGAGCTTTTTAGTTCTTGAAATTTCCAAGAGTTGTATAATTATATAGCCCATCCCAGGATCTTGTGAAGACTTGCAAAACTTCTCTCAAAACAATGACAACTTATAGCAAACATGAAAGCCCTAGATTTTTAAGTGTCTTGCTCTTACGTAACCAAACAGCACTGTGATCATTTGGGGGGATTTCCGACTTTTTTGTGAAAACAGTTTGACATACGCTGTTATTTAGCTGGGTTCCACTTTCTGATCTTAAGTGGAGTGCACTCAATCAGTATGAAAACATTGGTAGTCAGGAGAAGGGGAGTTTGCTATGCAGAAAGCAAGGATTGATATAATAGGCTTTTTTTTATTCCTAGAATGTGCAGCTGATCTCGATTTTGTCAATTTCTTTTTGTGCTGTTAAAAAGGTCAGTCTCCTCACTTTAATTTCCCTTTCCTCAGGTTAGTCATGTACTCCTCTTGAGTTTGGAGTGTTACTGGTGTTCAAACATGTTAGTATACCAAATGCTATGATGCTATGATTTTTTGAATTTGTTAATCCAGGAAGTTCGCCAGTTTGTGACCGAGATGTGCCCTTCCCAACCCACTCACATTGAGTTCGTCATGTTCAAGGACAGGATCTCAGTGTGGTACGTCAGCTTCAATTCGGAGAGAGACGCCCTGAATGCGTTCTCCACCTTCCACAATCAAAGATCGGTTTACAGAGGATATGCTATAGGGGTAAGTGTATTAGACCACCTTAAAAAACTGCTCGCGGTTTGCTAAATTTCACAGAATAAGCAAATATCTGTTTCCATGGCTGGGCTCTGTCGATAACCGCTTTCAACAAGACAACCTGTTACTGATATGTGGATTTTGCCCCAAAAATGTGATTTTGCGCTTTTGTTTTCTCATAAAAAGTACTGCCTGTTCTGCCACGGCGTCTGGAGAGCGGCAATTTAGTTAATTGCCTCTTCATGGTGTGCTGACCTGGGTCAGCAATTGGTCATGCTACCTGTGCGCTCGGCAGAAATCTTACCGTGTGTCAAAAATATAGCATAACATTGTATTGTTATATTTCTGATATATTTATGCATCCATTGGAACAAAAATATCGCAGTCAGCTTCAGTTTTGCATATGTTTTCCGAACATACAATTTTTGTTTTGATGAAGAGAAAATTATGGTATGTAATTTGAGGTGAAAGAGACCGCACATTTTGAAAACAATTTTCATCGAAAGAGTAACATTTTTTGAAAATTCATAAAGATAAAACCACACGATATTTCTTTCATTTTTATTATGAATATGGTTCACACATAAATAAATTGCCTACTTCAGTTTTATTTGGTTCTATGAAGCCACCTCGATATAATATGGAGGTAAAGTTTTGTCAACTCTTTCCCAAAGCATTTCCGAGTGTTGATCAACAGTATTCCATTTGTTTTAGAAGTATTCTCAACTATTTGGAACTTTTTCATTTATATGACAACTTGTGTCCATAAGTGGCACGTGGATTGATAATTAAAATCCAAATTACTGGAATTTGAAAAACGCAATGATGATACGGCTATATTTTTACATATGCATGTAAGGATGATAAAAAATATTTAGGTGATCAGTTTCTGTGCTGCCATAACCGTTTATTTGCAGTTTTCATTTGTTAATCACTGCGCGTGTAACATTTTGATCACATGTACTGAGAATGTGTACCTGCTATATCTTTGTGAACGATAATACCAAAATGGAGGCTTATGTCAGTTTTAGAGGCATAGCAAGCAAATATTTTGTTCTTCTTTTAAACATTCTATGACCTGTGACTAGGAGCACAGCACAGCTCTTCCTCACAGCCATATTTTCTTTCATGCCTGTGATCCATCATTATGTAGTCTTGGATAGAATAGATCTATATTAGCTGGAATTATTTATTAGTGTCTATATAAAACATATCCGTTTGTGTGCACATGCGTTTTGTATGGTTTCATCTTTATAATATGGTATGTTATATAGAATAGACATACCCATCACCTAAAAAACTGTAGGTGAATCACTATAAATACATAGTAAATGGCAGCAAGAAAGTCAAATCTCAGGGTTTATCACAGTGAAATCGTAATATCTCCGGCAAAACCTCATAGAACCACTTCAAACTTTCACAAAGCTTTTATCAACTATTTGACTAAAGAGTGCAAGAATCATCGCCCCTATTCATCACTTTGTTTTGTTTAAATTTTTTAAGTATGCACATCAATCACCTAAGTTTAAAATAATATGCTGACTTTAGGCTCTTCCTATAGAGCTCAGAATGCTAGTACAGCAATAAGATTTGCACACAATACGGTCAAGAAGTCGACTGAAGTTGTGGTATAATTTCACTATCTTTATTCACATACAAAGACCAGGATTTGGCTATAAAGTTATGGAATTTTTCTTATCACACGCACGGTCACTCCTGGTAGGGAAATCCCCTGCCAGGCACAGGCTGACCCCATGATTTATTACAGGCCGGCGGTCAGTGTCTGGAATAAACTAAATGTTACGCTCTCACATAGTCTTGAAGATGCCGTGCTGCACGTATAAATTGTATCAAAAAGTCCATTCTAACGTGTTTGACCAATGGTCATTCAACGGTAGACTTTATGTATTGTCATTCAAGATTTGGCTCCACCTGGCTGCTAAATAAAGCCGTAGATCATCGTGATTTGATTATATATAGGCAAAGGGTGCAAAAACACTTGAATATCAAATCTCCAGCAATATAATGAGTTCTAGTGCCAGGGATGTACACTGGTTGACCACTATGACGCGAGAAAAACTGCTCGTCCTATGAATAACGCAATTTTGCACAAATTCGATAAAAGATACGCCCATGGAGCTAAAAAAAACGGCACCAAGAGACCCAGAAGTCATGAAAAGAGGGCCAGTATGTAAAAAAAGGCTATTCTGAACTTGAAAGCCAGACACAAAACTCTACATGTCAATTTTTCTTAACCCCCCAAAATTTATTTTTATTATTATTTTTTTTTTAAACAGCTTTTTGCTATCTCCTTTTTTGTTTTGAAACCAATTTTAACCAAATTTGGTATGCATCATTGTCACAACAAAACCCAAAAAGTTATTATGTGTGTTAAATTAGGTTGGTAAGTTTTGGAGAAAATTGGGTTTTTGTTTGAAAAAAAAAAAAAAGGGCGAAATTTGAATTTTTGCTATATGGCATTTTTGAAAATTAAGAAAAATTTTGTATTGTATGGAATGTAATATAAATACGCAACTCTTTAAATATTATATCAAACGATATAGTCACCAAGTTTTATGAGGTTTTGTTGAAATTTGGTGGAAGAGAGAGATTTTAAAATCAGTCAATTTAGGGACGCCAAAATCCAAGATGGTGGCGCTGCCAAGGCAACTGTGAAAATTCGATTTTTTTTCCCATTGTTTTCCTCTTAATTTGAACATGCTGAATTTGGTGGAAAAGGTTAAAATAACCTAACTTGAATAATAATAATAATTTAAAAAATCACTTCCAGGATGCCCCCCTGCCTCCACTAAAGAATTATGCCCCTGTACTAGTTAATTAGTAGTATTGTCATTATTCGTTTATTTTTGTTTCTTTTTTTTTTTTTTTTGGTTATTTGGTAGTGATGTTGTTATATTTTATTTTTTTGTAATTTTGTTGTTGTCATACCTGCATTTTCTCATTCATTATCAGAATGAATTTTCAAAGATCACGACAGTGTTCATAGTTGATTATGGACCCTGCTTAGTCCTGTGTGAGTTACCCAAGACTGCTCTGTAAACTGACAATCTGTCTTTGTTTCAGTGCTGCATCAAGTCGTCAGGCACATTGGCTGCTGCAGGTTACTTCCCTTCCATGGAAGAAAATAACCAGCGCCGGATGGCCCAGCAGAACCAGGTGGTGGCAGCTGCTGCAGTGCAGACGGTGCAGAGCACCATGCCACAGCCACAGCCGCAGCAGCCGCCTGCCTTGATGCAGCCCTATAGTGCCATGCAGCTGCATCCGTTCATGCAAGGCTCACCCACTGGAATCTATTACCCACAGGTATGTTACATCTTCTCTCACTGTGATTTATCTTTTCACACAAATGCTGATTGCTTAGTCTGTGAACATCCACTATTTTCAGTACTATCCTGTCCTATCTCTGGGTGTGAGACCAGTCCAGTCACTGATGTTTTCCCATCTCTCTCTCTCCGCTCATGCATTGTTTAAATCCCCGACTCATCCCAGTTTAATTGAAATATCCAGATATTTTCCCAAATGTACCCGTCCAGATATTTCCAGTTTCCTGCACGGTGTCTTTTTTTTTTTTTCATTTTATAGATACTGGCCTGGCCTTGCCTATTTTGGAGTGTCTGTTTCGTTTCACACAAAATACCGGACTAAAACTTTTAACCCGTTACTTGTCACATTCCTCTCGGGCAGACCCCTCTGAAATTTTACTTACAGGAACAGGACTGTGTGAAAACATAATGAGTGCCTGAAAAAAAATTTACACAGAAAACTATGGAACTAAAAAATCTGAAATTTTGTACAACAGAAAAATGGCGTGGGCAACAACATGCATTTTTATGGCAGTCAGATGACTAGATCATGTTAAACAAACAAAAAAACTCTTGAAATTGAACTTACATGAAACACCATCAGTAAAAGCTAAGCTGTTGCTTCAGATAATGCCACAAAAGTTCCTCCATGTCCCCAAAATATTCTTCCAACTTCAAAAATTGCAGAAACAGCAATTTCCCACTGATCTGATTAAAAAAAAAAAAAAAAATCACACACAGAGGCAGCGTACGAAGAACAGCGATGCCGATCGATAATCAAGCATTCTCGTAGAGCCTTATACTGTTGTAGTACAGGTAGCCACGGTCAGCCACATGGATGTATGGTACTTCGTGTGTAGACAACCCTATGTGTTTCACCTAGTGCCTGTGTTACAATCACTGCGTTGTGGTATAGCTCTAGTCAGCATTTATATCGTGCTTGCCTTTTTGCCTGCTTTATTTTATAGGCTAGATCTACATGATGGTTTCCTCTAACCCATTGAAGCGAAAGAGGGTGACTCTTTCCATTGAGTCGAAAAGGAAAATGCTGGTGGAAATAGACAGTAGTGCGATGTCCAGGGCCATAGTATGGCATTCCCTGAAATACACATAAAAAATTGGGAACAAGTGGAGCAAGCGGCAGCCTCCTCATTTTTTTTGCCCAAAGGTCATTCAAGACCTTGTCAAAAAAAAAAAAAAAACAGGAGGACAAACTCCCTTAAATCGAATGCATGAGGACGGTCCCGGCAAATTCGATTTAAACAGATTTGACTGTAGATTTTATGTGGAGATGGATACATTCAGCAATATTCAAGTCCACAAGCCTTTTAAAGGATTTATTATAGAGTTAGAATAGGATTACTTCTTTATTATTTAGATCTATATCCAGAGTTGTAAATCTAGATAAGTGTAAGAGAGTAGTGGATTACTGTTTCAAACATGCCTAAATGTAATGAATTATGATTGTACATGTTGGGTACATTCAAGTGTGTGTGTGTGAAGTATGTCACACGTGCGCACTACATTATGGTTTTATGTGTGGCGATGGTTGTAGTGAGGACGGATAGGTTCAAGAGAGTTTGAGACGGGCTGGTATGTTTATATAAGGGCTGAGATGAGCAGGTGTGTTAATACAAGGGCTCGGCTGGAGAGAATGGGGGAGCTCAATGCAGTGAGTGCTATAAGCATCGGAGTTAGGCAGCTTCCATAAAGTTTGTATTGGTACCGTGCACCTGCAATAAATTCTGCATCATTTCGACATGGAGGTCTCCTGTTCTTATTTCTTTTTCGGTGCGTCGTCCATATTCACGGCCTGATTACCACTTGCAACGTCACAACAAACTCCTATTTAGATTCAAAGTTTATGACATTGAACCTTGATTAAAATTTTGACCTTGGTTTTTTGCATCTTGAGTATGTTAAGTTTTACCTGTTGTTAGACATACTCCTGTTTTTTTTTGTTTTTTTTGTGCCTGATACAATCAGATATGGATTTTTCAGATTTTCTAAGGGACAGACCTGATTATTACTTCCACAATGATTTGGGCAAAATCTTTGATTTTGATACATGATCAAGTACATTCTGTCACAGGGATTTTCGGATTATAGTCGAAGTTGGATTTTCTAGTTATCACTGATTTTCTTGTTTGTTTTTTGGCATGCTGGAGGATTGTATTTATCTATATATACTGCAATGCAAGTCTCACAAGGTGAAACCACAAGGTGAAAAGAAAAAAAATGAAAGGATAGTTTCACCCGTGCTCTTCGTCCTAGGAGTAGCAGATCATTTGGGACATAAAATTTATGACGCACAGTTCCTCAGACTTGACAATCTCCAGCCGGTCATTTGAATCAGGTGACAGAAAACAAGAGGAAATTCTTTCTTGACCACAATCTCACTTTCTACCTTCTGTAGGTCCATCTATCCATTTGTCTGTTTTTAGTTTTTACCTTAGTTTTCCACATTGAGGTATTTGAACTAATTAATTTGTCTAACACTGCTGTTGTTTTTTTCCCCAGACCCAAGGCTACATGCCCTATGTGACCGGCATGATTCCAGGCTGGCCAGGAGCCCCAGCACCCATGGAGCCCGGAATTGTGAGTATTGAGGCCATCTGTATGGCGTATCGACAGAGACGAGCGGCCAGCCAGCAGGTAGAGCACCACTGCCCCCTTACCACCCACCTTGCTCGGCATGGTGTGCTCTGCTGCAGTGCTGATCAAAGCCAGACTCACTCACACTGTCACTATAGGCAAAATAAAATCTCTCTCTCTCTCTCTCTACATTTGGTTCCTTTTTAGTTGAAAATCAGGAATGATGTGAGAGTTCTAGAACTTCTGTTTTGTTGAAGCACTGAGCTTTTAGTAATGGTCTTAGTCTGGGTTTTGGTTGCTCTTTCTCTCATGTTTTTTTTTTTTTTGAATTGGCATTCCAAGAAAAATTTGGCTGACAGATTTCTAAAACACAAAAGCTTTGCTCCTTCATGTTGAAGCACCTGCAAGGTAGCTCATTTCATTAATTTTTATTTTCCATCAGAAGAATGATAGTTGTTAACAGTTATTTTCTGGGTCAGTTTGCAACTTAACAGTATACCTAGATTGTTATCAGCATTAGCAGTATTTTGTGAATTACTCAAAAGACAAAAGTTACTCTGGAGATGTGCCTCTCCATTTCTTTTGAGTTTGTTTTGGAAATTATTTTATAACAAAAAAAAAAAAAAAAAGGGTCAGAACTTTCCGTGAAATTACTCATTCATATGTTAGAAAAGAATAATTTTATGTGCAGTTTCGGGCATCACCTAAAATTCTAAATATAGATGGATGGATGGATGGATGGATGGATGGATGGATGGATGGTAGGTAGGTAGGTAGGTAGGTAGGTAGGTAGGTAGGTAGGTAGGTAGGTAGGTAGGTATTTATTTATTTATTTATTTATTTATTTTATATATAAGATTGTCTCAGTGTATGTTGGTTGTAACAGAGCTGCCAACTGATAAAGATTTTCTGAGTTTCTACTGAAAATTCAACTCTACGGTTCTTACTGATAATCTACTGATTTCTGACATGAGTCTAGTGTGAAAGCTGATTGGGTAAGAATTGAAAATTTGCAAAATCGGCTGATCCATACTATTTAGGCTATTAGAACTACTACATGAAATTAATGACAGTGTCAATTGGTCGCGCCTCACGATCAGTAAGCTCGTCGGCGCACACCATCCCCTCCCCCTGATAGCGTATTTCTAGTTTATGCTTTTGTGTGTACGTCACAAGCAGTTAGTCAAATTTAATGCTAAAAATGGAAACATGGGAAATCCCACTTTATTTTGGTTCATGTTCGATGGAAATCAGCCCACGCCTGTGGTAGAGTGAATTTTGTAACAAGATTGTTCAGTCACATGCCAGAGATATCAAACTTGCAACTTTAAGTCGGAAATTGTACTTTCTGATCATTCCCTACCTTGCTGAACTTTCAATATGATATAAGTCCCAAACGTATGATGGTCCCACACATGATCGTCACAAGGAGCAGATTAGGCTATCGTTCGGCACCTTGTTTAAGATTTTACAACACGAAGTTTGTTGCGCTCAGTTCCTCATGAATGATCCTGCTGCAAAAGCAAATAATACAGATGATAGCTGTGGCTAGATCTTGATTTTGCTTTCCGCTCTCTTAGTTAGATCTAAGTCGAGTAGCAGTAGGGATGATAGGTCTAAGCTGTTGATCTCTAGATCTAGGCAACAGTCGAGGGATCTCCTGGGCAAATTGATCCGAATCATAATTTATCTGTGCATATCATCAGTGAAGAGTTGCTGCTCAGCAATAAGAGAGCATTTTTTAAGAACTGAGTGTTCCTGCTTGTTTTACATAGAACGCAATAGGTAGCCAAGTATTACATTTCCTTCTGCTGTATTACTATTTACATTAATAGTAATGATGTTTTAATGTCAGCATACAGACTGCCCAGCCTTATGGTCAAAATCATTTGTCTTTATTAACCATTTGTTTCGGGTCAAACGGATGACTACTGAAATTTGAGTTAGACTACTGAAAAGACTGTTGATTTAAATTTCTGAAAGTTGGCAGCTCTGATTGTAACAAGGAATTAATAACAGATACAGTTGTTCAGTTGAGATCAGAAAGTTGAAGAATCAAAAGAGAGCAATAAGTGGGAATGTAGTTGCACAATAACACCCAGATCAGCCTGTTGTATGCTCTTCTCAGTTGCTGCCTTTGTGATTGACCGTGCCTTTTCTTAGACTTTTTATGTTCAGCAGGAAATCCTGTCGTCCTTTCACACTTTGGTTGGTCCTACCATAACATGCATGGCTCAAACAGTGTTGACTTCCATTCCTCATCTCTTTATGCAACACCAATCGGACAATCAATCCCCTATCCCTTTTGAAAATGTTCTGGTTCTGTACCTTCACCACAATGAACATGCTGTGTCCCATATAACCATATCTTGGTCTGTCTATGAACTTGTGTTTGTAGGAGAAAAAAACAAAAATCTCCAAATGGACAAGCAAACAGAAATGAACCGAGTCATGTCTACAAAACCCTGACCATCCTTTCCCACTTTGCTCATGTTTGATAACTTGTGTTCCAATGATAGGCTTTCCCTCGGTCCTCACCTCAGCCCCTCATAAACTCAGACTTCATGTTTCATATTGCCTTTTTAATTAGTGTCTGGATAGTTTATTTCCAAAGATTACGAATATTTGAAGTTTTCAGGGGGGAGTATTTGCTCAGCATGACCAGTGACACAAGGCTTCAGTTGGATACTAATTGCTTTCATTTTTTCTTACGACGCATGTCAGAGAATGGAGTGGGAACAGCATAATGAAAGTTTGTTAACTGATTTTCATTTTCTTAATTTGAAAAGAAAAAAGTATGGCTAGTGCCTTTTTTTCCCCACCACAAATTTAAAAAAAAAAAAAATGAATTCCTAATATCCTGAGCACTGGTCTATTATTTCATTCATGTTACATCAATGAGCTTGTTCTGCAATTTCGAATCACATTCGTAAACAGTTGAGAGGTATTTTTTATATTTTTATTATTTTATTATTTCACATGTGGTGAGGATCTATTTAAAAAAAAAAAAAATTCTCCCAGTTTAATTTCATTAATTTTTCTGTCAGTTATCAGAATTCTGGAAGTTTTCATGGCAACATTATGTCTGGCTTCACTGTGATTTCCCAAGCCGGACATCAAAACAACTTTGTGTCTGACATTAAATCCCGGTATTGGGAAGTTTAAAGGATACCAGTACCAATGCTAAAGAAGTCTTGATGCCACTTCTGATGTGTATTCTGAAGTTATTTCTTTTCCTGTTCTCATTTAATTGCTTAAAACCATCAGGAGAGATTTAGTTTTCATCTAGACTTTGATGTCAATTTACTTTTGATCAACCCTATTACTTTTCTATGCCAGAAATGAGGGGCTTTGAACAAACACACTGAGGGGAAAAAAAATCAGTTTGCATTCCCTTTTGAAATGTTCTGCATGAAAAGTTGGGAAATTTTTTAATAAAAGGAAATTGTTTTCTTCTTGCCCTAACGTTTCA
This sequence comes from Peronia verruculata, assembly GCA_038406235.1. Classification (NCBI taxonomy): domain Eukaryota; kingdom Metazoa; phylum Mollusca; class Gastropoda; order Systellommatophora; family Onchidiidae; genus Peronia; species Peronia verruculata. Next base: position 503,781 of record JBCAUA010000010.1, on the reverse strand, counting down.
TTCAATAAATTGTATATACTCTTTTTAACAGAAAATCTCAGTTATAATGTAGCAGTTGTATGATAGTGGCAGTTGTGGATATTTGTGGGGGGGGGGGGGTGTACTTTATTTTTAATAGGTTTTTCTAAACTTGTCGAACACTTGTCCTTCGTTGACATTCACAAATAGATCAGGTAGTCCTCCCTGTCTTCATTTTTTATAGTTATTGCTGTTCCGTGCAGCTGTTGTGTGAGTTGTTTTTTTCTTCAGTAAAGTTTGACAGCTGTCATCTTGTCCTTGCCCTCAGATCATGCAGAACAACGGACTGCAGCCACAGAATATACGTACACCTATGCCTCGACAACACATGATGCAACCAGGCGGTGGAGCTCCGCATCGGTTCAGCAGGTATGTCTTAGCGCCAGACGTATGTTGAAGCGTGGATTCTGGTGATGTTGGTCATTGGTTTTAGTCTGAGAACTGTATCGCTAGTGGAGAGAAAACTATTCAATCTGACAAGTCTGGTCAGTTTGACATTTTCACAGGAAGGAAGCAACAAAGGCACACAGTGATGTCCAAACCTCTGATCTGCAGCTATAAATGGACATGATGATGGTTGAAAAAGGTCCTGCTTCAACTGCTAACTATTTGTCACATAAAACCTTTTTTTTTTTTTTTCCTCTCAGCAATACCATTTTAAAAATGTTGCTTACAATAGTTTTTCTCTCCACCAGTGATATGAGAACTAGTAATGCAAGTGCTACTAAATGTTCACATTGAAATTGACAGAAAGTTAGCTAGAATTTTTATTTCCCCTCTACCCCTGTGTTCTTCTGGTCATCAAATAGGAGCAGATTTTTTTTTTATGTGAGGAAGAATAGGCAGCAGAACTCCAGCTTTATAAGTTTGCCACGGTGCAGAATAGAAAAAGAAGAGATAAGAAAAAGTAACAATCAACTGAATGACAAATCTGTCTCAACTTCCCAAAATCCTTCAGGAGGCCAGAATTTGCACTGCAGGTGTTTCTTGGGGTGAAAATCAAAATGGAAGCACACAAAGTTTTGAGTAATTATTGAGCATCTCACTGAAATTCTGTAGAAAGTTGCGATTTTAATGTGAAAAAATGGTACTGGATGAATTACTCTTATCGTGATTTGGCTACTTCTTGCCCTGAATTGCTCTACTACTATGTACATTTAGCTCTCATTCTGTAACTTTGACAGGCCCCAGCGACCCAGGCCAAATAATCTAGAGCGGAGTGCCTCTGAGCGACCCAGTGACAGGCCATCTGCCGTTTCTGTGTCCAGCGGTCCATCGAGGTCCAGCCCGCGTAGTGCTGATGGTAGCAGCTCTGCTTCTGTCGTGTCCCAGGGATCATATGCACCCCGTCGCAATACAGGGCGGGATGAAATGTCCTCCGTGATGAACCAGCCCCAGGCTGTAGCGACCCCACACCAGTTTGTGACCCCGCAGGTGACACAGCAACAGCAGCAGCAGCAATCACAGCATGCAGTGACCACTGCAGCGGCCAGCACGGCTATTGTCAACCCATCTGGTCTGGAGCCCATGCAACTGTCTCAGTTTCAGACAGCCCAGCAGCAACACCAACAGTCGATGATGCAGGCTGCCATGACTGCTGCTGCCACTGCCCAACCCCCACCAGCACCGCAGACAAGCAATCCTCCCCCCATCACTCAACCACAGATGCATCATCATCATCATCACCAGCCACCACCACCCATTCCCCAGCAACAACAGCCTGCTATACACCATCAACAGCAGCAACCACCCCAGGCTCCTCATCATCACCACTATCCACAGCACCAGCAACAGCAACCTCACCATCAACCCCAGCAACACCATCAGCATCACCAACCTCCCCCGCCACCTCAGCCGCCCCATCACCAGCACCAGCAGCCTCCACAGCCTGGTCACCACCAACAGCACCATCACCCACACCACCAGCAACACATGATGCCACCGCCACACCACCCTCAGCAGTCACACCACCACCAGATGCCTCCACCACAGTCAAACCATCATCATCATCAGCAGCACCACCACCAACAACAACCACAACCACATCAGCAGCCAGCACCTGGGAATCGGCCTGAAAGGTAAATGTTTTTTTTGTTTTTTGTTTTCTCTATCTCCATGCTTTTTTTTTTTTTTTTAAAGAAGCTTATTGTTCTCCCTTCCCCCCATCCTCACCATTTATACTTTTCTGTTTTTGAATAAAATAAAAGCCGAACCCATATTTTAGGCTGAGGACTGAGTTACAGATCTCTTAATTAAAACATGACTAGTGTAAGGGTTTTTTTTTTTTTTAAATTTTGGTTTGGTATAGGTTTCTTAAATTAGATTCCGTCTATAAAATTGACTTTGCAAGGGATTATGCTTATGTAGAAATGAGGGACATGATTTTGGTAGATTTCCAAGTTATCTTTGTATGTTTTTGTCTTTTATTTATCATGTGCTAGGAATTTATGGCACCAGAATTGTGTGATCTTGTCTTTAGAACTGCCTGTCAGTGACTTCCTTTGATTTGTGATTGAACAAAACCCTTCTTAGATTTGCTGACAAATAGGGCAAAATATAGATTAGCTAAGAAGGAACCTCTTTGCATTATTTCCAAAATCTGCCTTATAAACCACCAGCTGTATGCCTTTGCTTGGGTGATTAGAGCTCTTGTTTTTCCACAGAAGAAGTAGGCGGAGACGAGAGGATAATGTCAGGAACCAGGTGAGTATAGTTCTGGGGCCTGTTTGCCTGCCACACAAGTAGGCCTAATTGGGCGTTAAAGTCAGCAGGGCATGTAAGATCATAAGCATAACAAGGGCTTCATGATTTTGAAACGGACTTTGAAATTGAAATAAGTTTTGAATAAGAATTATTAGAACTGTAAAGGAACTGAAAACAAAAATAGCCATTATCATCCTTTATGATTCATATTTGATTGCCGGTCTTGTTACTTCAGTTATCTTGAACCAACACTATTGTCAAGCAGTTCTAAGTATTTGAGTTCATAGACTGGTTCATTAGGGGTCAAAAGTTCCAGTTAAGAATTCAAAGCTCAAATAATAAGATTTGTGGTCAGAGGAAAATTAGCTGCTCAATGATTACTAGTTCATTTGTAAGAGAGCCAAAATAATCATATTAACAGATCAGATTGAATAAAGCATTTTAACATATTAACTTGAAACTTACTGGTATGATGGGCCAATAGAAATTGGTGAAAATGAATTAGTGGCAACGTTGTAAATGCTTTTTGTAATCTGTCGCTGTTTCTTTCAGCGGGGTGGTGAGCGTAACCAGTCAAACCGTGCAAACTTCAGCTCTCAGGCCCCAGCTGCTGCTGACAACTTCACCATGGAAGCCAACTCTTTCCCACCTCTCCCCGGTGCTGTGGTAAGTACAGCAGCACATATCTTCTCTGTGTGTCTTGCTTTACAAGAGAAGTTGGGTAGGCTGTTGTTCAGAAAAAAGTCATTTACAGAGAAAGAGAGGGAGGAGGGGCGAGAGAATTAACTCTTGCCCATGTACAAAGAATGAAAGAGATATGTCATTATCTTATCACGGTTAGGGATGGCTCATGATATTTTACAGAGATGCCCTTTTTCCGGTTAAAACCGGAATTCCGTTTTTTTCACGGCGATCTGAGTCCTCCGGTTTTGGAAACGGGAGCTCCGGGTGAACATTAAAAAAAATTTCCGGCTTGAGAAAAATCTGAAAACGACGCGCCCGGCGAACGAAGTTTGAGCCGGAACTGTGACC
>JBCAUA010000010.1:476856-494536 GCA_038406235.1 Peronia verruculata | reverse complement strand
TACTCGGAATTCCGCTCATTGCTGAGTGGTCCCCCTGTGCCTCTTTAAACTGCAATATCTCTGGCTAGAATCGAGTTCGCTCAAGACTTTTTTCACTGCTTGAAAGATTATGAAATAAGCTTTCACATGATACCAAAAAGTCCATATAGTGAAAAATCGACATACATCTCATTTTGACTGGTTGCGAGACATATCTGAAGACAATATAAGTGAAAAGAGACCAAAAAAAATTCTGGTGTTTTATAACAACCATTGTATCAACTTTCGATACACTCATAAACTGGGAAATGAATAACAAAATCTCTCATTCCGAGCTTCAATCCAGCAAAAAGAAACAGAAATGCAGGAGAAATGCAAATAAATCTTGAATCAATTTAACGTGGACAACAATGAGGAAAAGAGACACAGCTACCACACAGTGTTCTGTACATGAGATGATGGACTTTTTTGTACATATCAAATATCTTCAAGTGTTTCTACACAATGGCAAAAAACAAAACTTAAATAAAAAATTAGTCACAACAGTAGAAATGAGTTAGTAATATGCAGTGTTACCTGCATTATTAAAAAAAAAACAAACAAACAAAGAAAAATTAACAAAGAACCAAAAAAGAAAAAGAACATGACAAAGTCATTAACCAAAGACTTGTAATGCTAGAGATAATGGCTGCCTTCAACTAAGCAAACAGTATGGTGGGAAAACAAGATATAAGCCCTTTAGAAATTGACAGAAGGGTTTAAATGCTCTGCAATCTTACAACACTAAGCTAGAGAAAAAATTTAAAAAATAAAAAAAACAAAGCAGACACAGCATAATTTCCTGCAAGCTTATAGACCTTCATATATACTTTACCGGTCTTAGTGGATCCAAAAATTCTTCTGTTTAATTATCACTGGAAATAAATCTCATTTGTATGACACAATAACCACCTTGTCTTCAGATATACAATATTAAAAAAATTGAAAAGTGTGTTGTTTTATGTTTAATGTAAAATGTCTACTTATTGTGTGTGACTTTTTTTTCTGAGCATGTTTATAACTTTCAGTCCTAAGAAAGAAGAATTGTCTTGGTTTTAACCCCTTGAACCCTGCTAACCAGTGCCTGAAAAACCCCTGTCCCTGGCCGTCTGAGTCGAGAATGCCCATTTCTCATTTCATGAGCGCAGACATTTGTAACCACCATAGTCCTACCTGTCCTTGCCTCAAAGCAACCTATAACATCTATTTTTTACTGTACTGAATGCGTAGGACTGGAGTAAGTGTGTCAGCCCGTGGAGAATTAGACCCTGGAAAATCTGCTCAGTGTACCGGGTAGTAGGGTTCAATGAGTTAAATACATGCCCAATTTGGTGAGAATAGTTTTTTCTGAAACTTCAAAAATGCAGCTAATGATGTAAATCACTATGCCTAAAAGCTGCACTAGGGAATCGTCATCAATTACTTTGCAGCAAAAATGTGTCTCACAGCCAGTCAAAATGAGTCATATGTAGATCTGTAAAAATGTTTGAATACTTACCATCACCTAAAATCTTTATAACAGCATCTTCATGTAGTGAACAAAGTTCTGAGTAATCTTGACTTCAGTCAGAGATATTACAACTTGATGAGATAGGGAGTGACTCTATGCACTGGTTAAAATCAGAAGAAAATTTGACAAACATGAACAGTTTACCAGATAAATCTAACCAACAATGTTCTGATCTTGATATGTGACACGAAGAAATCAGATAGTTATAGAAATCAGAATTACTCAAAAAAAACATTCTATATCCATTTAAAAATCTAGTTTGGAGCTAAATTTACATAAATATATTAAGTAAAAGTCCAAAAACTGTATTTCAATGGGTGACCTAAATGTGGAGCAATAAGCAGGAACAAAAGTGATGGGACCTTTTCTTACAATATATACCTGCAGCAGCAGATCACCCTCATGTCTTTAATTCCTAATAGTTCAACTTCTACGCAAGATAAATTAAGCATTTATACACCTGTGGACAGGAAACTGAATAAACCTTAATGTGATACCAATAATCTATATTCTCAACAATTTACCTGCATCTAAGTTCATCATGTCACATCCCTCATACTTATAATCTGTCTAGGAGATAAAGAAAAAAAAAAAAAATTCACTTTTTGCAACATAACAAAAAAAAAAAAAAAAAATCAAACTACTTTTGTATTATTCAACCTCTGATTTCTCCAGCAACTTGCAACTCATTTTGAATGGCCAGGAGACTCATTGTCTGCACATAATGTGGAATCTAGGAAAATCCACATGATTCATGTAGTATGTACATATCTTTCAAATTCCTGCTCAGAAAGAATGACCTACAAAATTATTATTAGCAGGAATATTTCTGTCTCCACTTGTGAAAACATTCAAAATTATTTTGTTTGTTAATGTACACCTTAAGTTATTATATCAAAATAAACATATCCAATAATTTATTCTTAAAATCTGTAATATAGTGCTGACTTTATTTAACATTCTCTTAAAATAAATAAATAAATAAATAATGCTAAAATATGATGATATGTTTGCAAAGTGTCTTAAATTATATAAAATTTATCCTTCAACTTTTTTGTGAGATCGACACTTCATTTTCATCAAAAGTGGCCAATATCTTAAATGTCTATGACTTACAAAGATATACATTATCACTTTTCACAGCCATTTATATGGTGAAAAATATTCCAAAATTGACATACTGGATTGTTATATACCAAACTCAAAACTGTTCCATTTCAATGCTATAGTTAGTGCTATTGAAAGCACAATAAGTCTACTGTTTTCAATACTCTAGGACTTTTCCCCTAGTATGTGGAACTTCCCCATTTTTTTATAATAGCAAATAAGAATTAAAAAGTAGGAAACTTTCCTGTCCAAACTAAATGCAAATTTTACCCAGCACATGGTAAAAATAAAATAATACAAAATAAAACATAGTAAACACATAAATAAATAAAAATTATATAAATTTAAAAATGAACAACACTTTTAATGCAGGTAACATTACTTCAACATGAAAAAAATAAATCTCTAAACTCATAACAAAAAAAGAAAAAAGAAAGAAAAAAAAAACACACCAAATATGGATGACTGTTGATCCAGAAGTAATACAATAAGTTATATGGAAGTGTCTGAACAATAAACAAAATCTTTTCTTTTATCCGGGAGATCAGTGGTTACAGTGCCTTTCTACAGGATATAGGCATATAGCAGGCACTGTGTGGCTAAGAAATGGCTTGGAATTATGGGTCTACGTAATAATCGTCTCAATTCATATATCTTCACTTTCCTATATGATGTCTCCTTCTCTGTCGCACCTCTTGCAAGAATTTGAAGAACTCAAGGATGTCTTAAGCAGACTAATAATGCTACAGGCAAGAAATGTTCATTAGCAAAAGAAAGAGCTTTCAAAGTAATGCTTTGATTGGAGTAAGGTCAACAAAATATCATAGCAGAACAGGAACTGAGACAGAAATTAAGACAAAAGGAAAAACACAATTTTTTTTATATACAAAATACTGCCATCCACATTTTATGTTCTAAAATAGCTTTATATAAATCCAGTAACAATGAGCTTAATACATTACTCAATGATGGGCAAATTTCTACCATTTAATGTTCAAAGTATTGACACTCACGTTGACTGATATAGTTTTGCTAATCTGTAGTTCTTGATGATGACTGTGAAGCCTCCAAGCTCTATCAACATGTTAAAACTCAAGAGTGCAAACCGTTCCATATTTCTAAGATTAGAATTGCACAGTAAATGACATATTGGTTATACTTTTCATTTGCATTGGCATAAAAAAGGCTTCCCTGAAAAAAACAGGTATTTGTAAATTATGCTTCTTTACTAATCTTTGTTTATCTCCACGTTCTCTCTGCAGTGGAAAAGTAATCCATAGTATTTGTATTTTCCATGTCAAGCTGGAACATATAGAGTAAAACTGTCGAAAAGACTGACACATTAATTAAGATGAATAAAATCTTTGGTCTCCTTTCAAATTCTTCTTTCTGCTGAAAAAAAAAAAAAAGAGAGAGAAGAAAAGATAGAAAACCAAAACAAAACATTCTAGAGCAAGAACTCATCAACAAAAATATAGCAAGTCACATAAAACGGAATAAAATATTATGTCAATTCAAACTTTGAAGTGCTTAGATTCCTATTTAATGACAGGCATATCAATACATGTAATTTGAAGCAAATTTTTATGAGATTCAAACCAGCGAATCATTTCAGTCTTCCAATTAACAATATTAGAAACTATAAACAAACTATCAATGTACAATACAGAGCATAGCAGTGCAATCAATTCTTCCCAGCAAAGATGTCATGCACCTGAATAGTTCAAAAGATATGAAACTGCAAAACTATCTGTACAATGATCAACACACTAGAGGATAAGGAGACAGATTCACTCGAACACTGTGCAAAAAACCTACTATATCCAAGCTTGCAATCATTCTTCTTGACAGAAATTCTGTAGGTAATACACATATATGAAAACAGTATATGTCACAGTCTGATAAAAAATCACATCATTATACTAAAACCTCTATAATATCTACTACTTCGCCTAAATCTTTAAAATTTCAGTTGTCTTTTTTTTTTTTTTTAAGTCCATAATTACTTTGACTGGGCTCACAAAATTATTGAACTGACATATAAGAAAAGATTTCAGTTATTTCTAAAACTGTGATTTAAGAAAATATTAAATAATTATGGGGTCTATCCGGAAGGACAGACATGTAGTCTAGCTGTTTTTTTGGGTTTTTTTTTTGTTGTTGTTGTTGTTTTTTGAGGGCCACTTCTTAAAACTTTTTTTCTTATATCATCTTTCCACTCTGAAATGCTACATTTGCTAATGGGATGTTTTACTGCTTTGGCCCATTAATATATGATGGGGGAAAAAATGTGGAAACTGTGCTGATATTCTTTTTTTTTTAATGATGTTCACACCGACAGATAACTAACAGAGTAATACATGCTAAGGATTAAATTATTTTCAGTTGAATTCTTGGATACATAGACTCTTATATTTGTGCCTGATTTCTTTGTAATATATCTTCCTAAGGGCAATCTACTACTTATTATGTCTAATTCTGTCTGCTTATATTTTCTTCCTTGGATAACCCTTTAAAACAGTATTTAATTATCTTATGTGGAAGTTTCAATCACATATGACACAGCTTCACATTAATAAGCCTAAAGTCAAAATTCAGTTAAACTGTTGCAACTGTATTCCTGTGCTATACATCATTTTGGTCATTCAAAAATAATATAAATTGTTGTACTTAGTTTACTACTATCTTTCCAGCAAACTTAATGATTTGGTTAAATGTTTGCTAGTGAAATAATTACTCAACCCTGCACATAAGCGAATGTTGTAATATAAATAATAATATTAATGTAAAATAACAATCATTGCCTTCTCACTGTACATAGTAAATTCATATTGATGGAGTATGACTATGAGAGAAAATGTCACATGAAACGTTGACAATATTTACTTGTCACAGCTCTTGACAACAAACGGAGTGACAAGTTGAATCCATTCTTTAAGTGACAATGACATAATGAATAAAAACACCACTGTCATGTTCTTGTGTAATGTGTCAGTTTGGTACCCGTAATTGACAATCATTGAGGAGGTCAGAACTATAGTATGATTGAATGTGTTGAGGGTTAACTCCACCTTGTGTAATGAAATTATGGAATACAATGCACATGAAATTTTCAGGATCATTTTAAAATCACATGTCAGTCACTGACGTGAAGATGTGAAGTCTAAATAACTAAACATACACTTTTAAACCTATGCAAAGAATAAAAATGTTTCTAAGCTGAAAAACATTATTTTCTATAAGATAGCAAGCTCAAATAATAAACATATCAGAAAGGAGTATCCCAGTGTAAAACATCTCTTTTTTTTTTTTCTTTGTCTACTTTTCTCAAAAACTTTGGAAAATTATACCATCATTAACATCTGGGACAAATTCATGAACAGCTGAGGTTGTTATCTCAAAGCTTAAGGGATAATTCCGAGAAGTATTAGTTTGCCAAAAAAAAAGTGTTTTTTCCTTTCTTTTTTTTTTTATATATCCTGCTACCATAACCTATTATAGTCATAATTGTTTTCAATTCAGGTTAGAATGTAAGGTTGAAGAAGGCCATGTAATATTAAAGTGTGCACTGTTGGTACCATCCTAGGGCTTTTTAACAGTTGTAAGTTAAAGGGATTCAGGCAGGAAAGCTGTGTTTATTTTGCTCATATTTTGCTACATATCTCATTGACATATAATGTGTGAGCTTATTATTCTACAACCATTTTTGGCACTGATATGTCCTCAGTTCTTTTTCCATCTCTTCATAACTTTTCTGCTTTTAACTCTCGTTTTTGGTGTCCCTATAAAAGAAGTAGAAACTAATGATATCAGATGTTGATATGAATGTAGGCAGTGGAGATTTGAGTGGTATATTTAATTTGCAGAAAAAGATTCATTTACAAAGGAGATCTATGTCTCCAAGCCAGTCTCAACCTTAATGTACCTCATGTCTAGTTTTGGCTCAAAGTCTATGATCTGAACTTTCACATGAAACACATTCCTCACAGTCTAGATCTAACCTCCTCAATGTACGAATAGGAACTATGTCATCAGTGAGCTGTAGACATTTGAAAATCAGTTTACATAATCATGAGTGATGAACAACTTTATCAGCTATTCATGAAAATAACTCAATATTGTTACACTTTGTAGTACCAGCATCTCAGAAATGGTATACTCATCAATTCCAGTATTATTCATCACAGTGTTTGCTGTTCATTTAGCACGGACTCATAAAAATCTAGCACACAATATTCATTTAAAGACAATCCTCCTTCACATATGTTCAGGGTCAAACTTCAGATCTCTCAGATAATACTATTATACCTCTCTATTGGATTCATAACACCATAGCCTTACACTAATTAATGTCAACATATACAGGTCTTAATCCTTCATAGCGTATTTGAAATAAGTTGAATGAAGAAAAAAAAGGGTTTTACAGTCATGCCTCAATCAGAACTTCAAAGCAAATTGGCAACATTTCTGAATTAAAATACTGCGACAAACCATGTCTATAAAGAGCTTGAAGAATGTACACATCACAAAGTTACAATAGAATCATACAATCTCGTTACTCAACCTTCAATTTTCACAGTAAAATTTCATGCAGATAAATGGTAAGGAAACAAATTCATCTCCTTGTCTGACCCAACAGAAATAACAAAATGTGAATAAATAATCACAAATGAATAGCTCGTTCATATTTAACTGCATTTGAAGTTTAAATAAATCATGATATTTGGTCAAATTCTTGAAATCACAACAAGTAAAAACCCAAAAACCCAAAGCATTCACTACAGGCAGACTGATCAGATTCTATGCCTCACAATGGCACAAAATCATAAGTATAATTTTAAACTGGGTCTTTTACCTATGGACTGAAATGGTTACTAGCCCGAGAATGTTTAATTTGCCTTTCCAGTGAGTAATTCAGATTCTATTCAAATTTATCATAACTGCGCAAAGTAATAGGATTATTCATTCTTCTCTTCCTCTTCCTGCAAGTGTCAAGGAGTTTGGAGTTATATTAGTTGTTGTGACTGTAATCACAGTCGAAGTCGCAATAAGTGATTTCTTATATTTTAACAGCTCGCATATTGTCATCAATTTCTGCATGAGAATTTCAGCCACATTTCACAGAAAACATGAAAAATACAAGCAAATCATAAAAACAGAAAATAAAAAAACTTCATTTTGATAATCATAATAAGACATGTACATGATGTAGATTGTCATGAATATTAAGTGGTGACGAGAAAAGTTACAATAATCATGTAATTTTTCATAATGAATTAATTATGTACATTCAGAATTGACATGTACTGAAACAAGAACAGTGACCAGTGGTGTGATGATGAGATTGAATAAAGTTCAAAAGGGAGATAATGGTAAAACAATGCCAGTAGAAATCAAACTCTTGCTACTGAAGGTTCTTAGGATAATTGATGACTGTTGCTCTGGCTATTGAGACAAACATTCTTCACTGATGTACTACGGATGACAGCTTTAAGTTCAATTAGGCTCCATTGTTGTGAACTGACGAGTTGGTTAAGGATATTATAAATCTACTCTGAAGTACAGACCCCTCCAATTATGTTATGGGAACAGTGCTTTATTTATCAGACAAAAAGTCAAATAATGAAACAGTCACAATTCTCTAAAAAGGAACTGAAGAAAGTTAAAATCAAAATTTCCTAACAAATTTGAAAGCCACGGTTCACTTTAATGGGACATGGTTGTGACCATGCTTCTCTTGGAGAAATTGATCAAATTTTGAAAACGTTTCAGGTAACTGTATATAACACAAAGACCAATATCTGCCTCATTTGAAAACTTCTTTAAGTCTATTAGTAATATCCCAGTTTTCGTTGTGATTCTTAAAATCTTGGGAAATTTTCAGTGCCACTTTTAACTACTTTATTGCTGAGACAATGTTGTAGTCCTGTGCAAAAAGTAACATTACCACCAGTCAGTTTTCCTCATGTTTTTCCATGCCCTGCCCCACAATTGCCCATTATCCATGACAACTCATCCTCCAACACAAGCATGGACTATTCTTCAAAGTTACACAAAGAAAGAGGTTATATAGCTAATTCTGGTCACTGTCAGTGCATCATGTATTAATCATCAGCTTCTAGAAACTAAAGAAGATTCTCTGTATTGGTGAAAATTTCTGATCAGTGGTCAGAAAATAAGATCACATGTGGGAGAAGGGATGGTTTCTGGTGGGCTAACTATGAACATACTCTTACCATGTATAATTTCCCACACATGAGAGACCAATCTTTGGGCATATCTCATACAGGGAGTAGCAATGAAGTTGTTCATCAAAAATGATTGTTCAAAGGTTTCAGGTTTTCAGTAGTTTATTTGATGCCTATTCACTATTTAATGAATATCCTTGTTCAGAAAGATTGTTTCTATTATAGGAATTGATAATAAAAAATATACCAAAACTGAGAAAAATATCATGAGGACCTCAGAAACTGCTTTTTGAAGCAAGTGCAACAGTCATATTGAGTCATTTTGATGGGTTGCTTTCAAAACGATGGAAAAGCATAAAACAAAAATAAAAATGAAAAGATGCAAATTAGCTCATATGGTTGGTATTGTGACAATATATTTTGGCTCCACTGTCTAACATTTTTCTCAAAGTTTGGAAACAATTTCTTTCTATGCCTGCTCCACAGATGTGATAAAAGTCCCACCAAAATGAATAAGTTGAGACATGAAATGTGATGTGTAGACAAAAACTTGATCCCAAGACAAAGTTAAACCAAAGGCTCCCTTCAGTTTTTATCCTTTGCGGTCACACTGTAAAATTCAAAGGGAAGAAACTGTGGTAAACTGTCAATACACGTATGTCAAACAAAGTCTTTGTTACTTGTGCCCAGATTTAAAACTAACAGACGGGGCTGATCTCCCCTCATTAGGGTCCTCCTTTACACTGGGCTCTATCGTAAACGCCATGGCCTCTGCTGAGTTGGTCGACTCCTCTGGCGTTTTCGACATTTCATGATCATGGTCATGATCGTGATGATGGCGGTGCTTGTGGTGGAAAGCTTGCAGGGAGAAGCGACGGTGCGTTTGCTTTCGGCCTCCACGTCGCTTGGAGATGTGTGGGTTGTCTTTTCTCATTGTCTTTGTCTTGTAGATTTGCAGCTGTGTGTACAGTCTCTTCAGCTCAGCCTGAGGATAATCACAGAGCATGGGTGTAAAACAAATTTTATCACATCAGATGCGACACGAAGAAACCAAGCACTCATTAAACTGAGAGAAATCACGTGTTTTTCAACAGTGACTGAATAATGCAATTTTCTTTCTTCACAGAACCGTTCAAAATCAATCTAAAAATTGATTTCAGAGTATTGAAATAGATGGAGCAAAAGCCAAACAGTTGTAATTTAGTGGTTTGACCTAATAAAAATCAATAATGCTGAACAGGAGTGATCAAGCATATTCTCACTAAATTCAGCGGCAGCAACCAGTCACCCCCCCCCCCCTCTTTTGAATTTCTATTTAACTTCTACTTAAGGTAGAAAACTTTTTTTTTCACATACACAACAGGATATGAATTATATTCCCAGTGATACCAACCTCATATGTTCAAAATTTCATCATATCACATCTCATTTATTTGTGACCATTTTCTTTTTCTTTTTAAAAGTACACTACTTCTTTTTAGCTCAGTCAAACTGAAGATGAGAGAATGAGAGAAGAAAAAAGACACCATATTTGTGTATTTGAACCCCTGCTTTTGTTCCTGTTATTAGTTTTTGAAAAAAAAGGTAGTTAGGCTACTCAGCTTAACTGAAGAAGACTACCAATAATGAAACCAGATGGTGAGACACTTAAGAACACAGCATCCCTGGAGCAAAAATGAGCTCATGATCCATTAACAGTAAAAATACTAAACACAGGGCATTACATTTTCAGCAATAACAAAAGAGTACCAAAGTATAATATCTTGATGGCAGTTTGCCTGAATTTCCTGTTCCAAAACAAGGACATTTAGCATATAAAACAATAATATTATATTCTGCACAACAGAGACAGTGAATGGGTCATCCTCTTACATAATAAAAAATCTGGCTATTGCCAAATGACTGTAAATAATTCACAGGTGGAAAGGAATCTTACTCAAACCCTTATGATCAGTGTGACACGGGGTTTTATTGTTGGCCAGAATAATTGACAACACGCCAAATAAACATGTGACAAAGATGATAACTTGCCAGCTAAAATCCACAGAAAGAACAACATAGGGCATATTTAAGGTTATGGTTTTTATACGCTTTTCAACCTCCTGTATTGGTGGTTATCTCAGCTGTCCACAACCGTGGTCAAAAAATAACATAACCCTATTGTGTTATGTGACGCGTATTTAATCTGTTTATAATCATCTAAAACAAACATTTTTTAAAAAATGTCGGTGATGATTACAAAACAGCTTAACTTTCTCTTCAAAATACATTACAAACCACTGAAATGCTATGGTTAAGTAGTATCACATTAATTTAAAACTTCCCTCATAATGATCATACTTGTCTAGTATTTTTCAATCCTTCTTTCTAAACACTTGGTCTTATGGATAGAAATGCTCTACCTCACTTTTATTTATACCTCATACCCATTTCTTAGCTTTAAGCTATAACTGTGTGGTGTGTTAGCTCAATGATATGTACTGTGGCCTTTGAAAACAGAGGTCGATGGTTCAAATCACAACAGTTGCATGTTGTATCCTTAGGAAAGATACTTAACACACAATTTCTCTCAGTCCACCCATCTGGAAAATGGGAACCTGATGTATATCGGGGTAAGTACAGTGGCGCTGCACTGCGGTGACGCGGTCTGAAATGGCCAAGCCAATTTCCCCTTTCGGGGGTCAAGGGACGGTACTTTTATTTTTTACTTTTACATTTAACACTTAAGCCAATCACAGATCTCCTCTGATTTACCACAACAGAATGCTTTCAACTTCTACATGTTGGTTCCATCTAATACATTAGTTCAATATGATATCCTATTTGCTTAGTCTGTACCAAACAGTGTATACAGAAACTTACCCGAATGTCTTCAGGGTCCATTTCTGTCAAACTGATTTCCCCTACTTCGACATCACCATTGGAAGATATACCCACGTTCAACTTCATGGTCTCCGGGGATGAGCTATCTTGCACATCGGACTGAGAGTAAGCTCGGGATCTCCCATGGTCTTCATCGGGGGGACGATGGGCATACCATAACTGAAATATGACACAAAAGGTTAACGCTGTTGTTCTATTGGACAGAACACTGACTCAATTTGTTAAAAAGTTTTTCTCCTCCAAATGGAAGACTACCCCAATAAGAGATCCAGTTATCCATTTCATGTTGTTGAGCTGTTATAAATCATCACTGCCATTACCATAATGACATTACAAGAACTTATAATGCATATGCTTATAAAGCTAAATGGTATTATATAAGTCTGAAGTATTGAATCATCAGTGTAAGTTGAATCAACTAGATCATGTTACTACTATGTTCACATAACTCTCTCACAGCCAGTGAGGCATATATACTCTATTACAGGCTTAGGACTGCAGAGACAGACAGAAAGACAGACTAAAAGGTATTTATAAATCTGAAGTATTGAATCATCAGTGTAAGCTGGATCAACTAGATCGTGTTACTGATATGTTCACATAACTCTCTCACCGTCAGTGCAGCTTATATACTCTATTTCATGTATAGAACTGCAGAGACAGACAGAAAAACAGACAGGCAAATTATATAGATTTAACGGCAAACAGGCAGGCTGACTGACAAACAGAGAGATAGCTAGAAAGGTAGCTATACAGTATGAGAGAGATATTAATTGCCAGTAGAGGCTGCTTTGTACAGCCTATCATGCATTTTCAGTATATACTTCAAGTCAAGTTTTCTTCCAGGAAATGTACATAATATGTCACCATTGTCATCTTCCATTTTATATTTTCAAACAATCTTTTTGCTTCAGCCGAGCAGTGCATTTCTGCTCTGTCAAAATATCATGAATCAACAGGTATTCTTTGAGCTCTGGAGGGTTAAGTAAAAAGATACTATGGACAATAGTTGCCAGTCCTGACTCACCTTTGGCCCCAATATAATTAGTAAGACTACGGTGATTGTTAGCTGACATCTCATGAAGTACATGAGGAACAGGTGGTCAGGGTGCATCTGGTACCACCACAAGTGTCTGCAAAAACATAAAACAATCTGATCAACATTTGCCATTTACAACATACAGAAGATTATGTTACAACCAAGCATTGGCTGGAAATCCCCATCTAATTTTAGCAGGAGGTATAAACACTCCAAACTGCTCACTACCATTGACATAGAAAAACACATAAACAATGCACGGAACTGGTGACAGTTGGTCTTGGATCTCATGGTGGAGCAGTAACAAATATCAGTGGGAGTTCTATTTTTTAGTAGGAGGTACAAACACTCTGCTGGGGATTTCAAAGTTTTTTGCTAAGTTGAATATGAACTATTGAATGAAGATTATAATAACTAATAAAATCTGCCAACCAACTGACAACTAACTGCTTAGCCAGATACTGAACCAACCAATCAAATGGACCAATTAAGCAACCAATGATCTAACTAACAAAACCAACCAGTTAACCAACCACTTAACCAACCAATCAATCTATTATTCAACCAACTGACCAACGCCCCAAAAAATCGTCATTCACTCAATCAGCACTGAGACCAATTATTCAGACAACTTTCAGACAAATTATACTACCCAATCTGAAAGTTTCTAATTCATTTATTCACAAATGAATAAACAAAGGTCATATTTCATTTGAAATAAAGAAATGGTTTCTACAATATTGACTAAGCCTGACTGATCATTATAGTTTTGTCACTGAATAACTTAATTCTTTCTGTTAAAACGGTCCATAAAGTGATGAATCACTCCTTACTGAGGGCGACACTTACCTAAGAACATAGAAGATAGTTGACATAATCGCCTCGTAACAGATGGCACCAGTTATGAACCGACCCTCTGAATATTCAGTAGGGGCTGAGCGCACACAGTAACACATGTAGATACCAAAGCAAAGGAAAATAAATTCCCCTGAAAAAGAGAAGGTGAAAAGAGCCACAATGTAGGAGACTGACTTGATCAGCAATGTGTGAGACATCACCAAATGAGAATCGACCTGATGAAAACAGGCTGTCATCAAATTTCCAGCATATGGAGTTATTGGTATCATGGTATTCATTTACTTTTCTGTCTGTGAAAAAAAATGATTGTTCTACCTTAAGCAGAAGTTGAGATATTGAAAATTAAAGATGATGGGGGTGACCTATTGATACAGTTCAATTTATTGAGAGAATGGCACTTCTGATAATCCTTGCTAATCTTTGTTAGGCAAAACTACTGTATTACAATTCTTGGGCTTTTACTCAATCTATTTCAGTAAAGTGAACTCTGAAATGCATATTTATTTTGAAATAGAGGGTTTGGTAAAGAAAAAAAAATTAGGTTAAAAATCCATTCAATGCTGAAAAACATGTGATTTCTCCGGTCGGCTCAGTTTGACAAGTGCCTGATTTCATCATGTCACGTCTCATAATAAAATAACATGGGGTGAGATGAAATGAGAGAGAGTGATGAGGTAAGAGATGAAATGAGATAAAAGATGAGACCAGAGATGAAATGAGATAAGAGATGAGCTGAGGTGAGATAAGGTGAGATGAGTAATTTGAAATGAGATGTTCTGAGATGAGAACAGGTGAAGTAAGGTAAGACAAGACAGGGCAAGGCAAGGCAAAGTAAGATGGTAAGATAAGATAATCTGGGATAAGATAAGATAAGATGAAATAAGATGAACTTTCTTTGTACTCCAAAAAAAAATTGGTCATAATATCATACAACATACATTAAAATATGTATGGATACAGAACTAATTCTACAATATTGATAAAATTACACATGTCTCACGGCCAGTCGATATGAGTTTTAAGTCCCTAGGCTAGAACTGAGAAATCAGGCTAGAATATGATGAAGGGGGGTCAGATATCAATTTTTTTCTTTTTTTTTTATAGCAGAAATTGAAAGTGCATTCATTTGTGAATAAGACGTATCGGTCTTACCCTCAATTTATGAATATTTCTTCATTATAATTGGGTTTTTGTGAGGTAGGTATGTAGATTTGTGCGTTCAACTGTTCATTAAAACTCAATTTTCTCGGAATTTCAGTCATTACTGCCCCCACCAAATTTCTCTTTAAACTGGAATACCTCTGGTTAGAATAAAGCTAAGCTCAGAAATGTTTTCACCATCTGAAAGCATATGAAATAAACTTTCACATGATACTAAAAACCCCATATGGTGAAAAATCAACATACATCTCATTTTGAGCGACCAGCAGCAATGACCAAAATTCCGAGAAAATCGAGTTTTAATGAATGGTCAAACCCATAAATCTACATACATACCTCATGAAAACACAACTTTAATAACTAAAATTTATAAATCAAGGGGAAAAGCAAACAGTGGCTCATTCAGAAATGAATGCACTTTCGATTTCTACAATAAAAAAAAAAAATCCATGTCTGACCGCCCTCATCACATTCAAAGCCAGATTTCTCTGTTCTAGCCCAACCACTTATGTCTCATATTGATTAGTCGTAAACTTATGTTTCCAACAAAAACTGCAAATTAATCTTTTTCTTTCTTGACTTTACTTGTTCAACAGCACTTGTGTCTCGCAAAAAAACAGGTAGTTAAGTCCTGGTAAAAACAACCCCTGTTAATGTAGATCACTGGCCAGCACGGTTTACCTGCTTCTATGACGTAGTCCCACCACATGGCCCGGCAAAGTATGTATGATAGCCTGTCCTCCTCTGTGTACAAGTGTTCTAGGATAGTGCTGTTGCTGTCAAGGTGATCCATGTTGACAGCTGTCCAAGCCGACATGTAGGCTATCACAACTGTTAAAATCACAGCTAAATACTTGAGTAGGTCCTTGTCTCGCACATGTACTCTGTGGGCTTTTCGTGACTGGAATTCAGCTAGAATTCTGTCAAAAAGAAAAATGACTTTTTAGATCTTATACCCATAAACATAATCATTGTCAACTATTCCCCTGAATAAGCACATCATCTTTCATCACACATTTCAGTTTGCATGTCATCATGTCTGAGTTCTTGTGGCATCACAATGCCAATGCTAACATCTTGCACATCCTAAAGTTCTGAACTGATATCTCAAATACTGTTAGAGAGATTGTTGAACTGTCTTTTTGTTATTTTAAATAGAATTTTTTTTTTTTTTTTCTTTAAACAAAGAACTGTTGAGATATCCTCCAAAAGGAGGTTGAAAGATGTTTAGAGAATGAAACGTAACTTGTCCATTTGTCTGCCTGTCTGTCTGTCTTCTGTCTGTCTGTCCATCTAACCATTAATCTGTCTACCACCAGTTCACAAACCACACTGTTCATCAATTACCTTAACCACATGAGATTTTTTGTTGACAGAAATGCAGCATTGACACCCACCAGACAAAAAGTATGACTCTCAGGGATCTAGTTTTTCAATTAATATTTTGAATTCTCACTTCTAATTTACAGGTAAGAGGCGCTTCAATTTACAAACTCCGTCTGTAAGTGACAGATTTGCGAATTTGATGCACACAAATTCAAGAGGAAATTACAGTTAGATTCTAATGGCTAGATCAATTTGAAGAGTTAAAACCAAATTAATTTTGAGGTCACCTATCCAAAGCCATAGTCTTGGCTTTTTTTGCATTCGACCAAGAAGCCACACTCATGACCTTCCACATTTATCAAGTTAATTAATTAATTATTGCTTTTGTGTTTTTCCCCCTCTTCTTCCATTTCAAATCTTCCTTTGTTCTTATGTGTGTCTCTCTCTCTCTCTCTCTTTCTCTCTCTCTCTCTCTCTCTTTCTCTCTCTCTCTCTCTCTCTCTCTCTAACATATGTGTTTCTATTCCCTCCTCCTTTCATACCCTCTTCTCTCATTCTATCTTTCTTTCCCTTTTCTTCCCATCCCTTTCTTTCTTGTTCTATTGTTCTCCCTCTCATTCATGTTTTTCTCTTCCCTTCAGCCTTTTTCTTTTTCCCCTTACTTTACCCACCTTTCTTTCTCTCAATCAGTTCTACTCACCTGTAAATTTTCAGCACCAGGACACCATACACAATGGCAAACCCCACCTCCCGAAACCAGGGCAGCAGTAGACAGGTTGTAGTGGTGGGTTCAAAATACTGTATTACCACCTGAAAAAAAAGAGTAGGTACATTAATAGAATGTAGGTATTTGACCTACTGTTTTATTTACTACCTGAGAAAAGTAGTACATTTAGAATGTAGGTGTTTGAACTACTTTTTTAATACTTGGAGAAAAGTGTAGTACATTTCAATTGTAAGCATATAAACTGCTGTCTTTACCACCTGATGAAAAGAGTAGTGTATATAGTTGGTAAGTTTTTACTGTTTTATAACCTGAAGATAAAAGTAGCGTCTAGATTATAAGTGTTCAAACTATCCATAGATTTCAAATTGAGGAGGAAACTGGTGACGAAATCAGAATTATGTTATGTAACTGTTCAAAATACTGTATTACTTTAAAATAGGAATGCAGTATATTTTAATACTTGACTATTCAAATACTGTATTTCCAGAGAAAAGTACAAAAAAAAATGTAATAGTTCAAACTATGTATTACCAGAGGAAAATAATACAATATTATAATTTGTGGTGTACATCGCTGACTCAGAATTGGGTTGCCAGATTCAGGATCTAAAAGTTCCAGGTTCAAACCCTGACTAGTCCTGACATTACGTCATTGAAAAAAAAACAATTTCCATATAGTATTTCCTGTTTGATTCAGGTTAAAAAGGCTACTCGTGTGGTCATGGCCTAGCAGTTAGGCGTCAGACTCAGGATCTGAAGTTCTTGGTTCAAATCCTAACAGGCCCCAACATTTTGTCCTTGGGAAAGGCAATTTACACACATTTCCTGACTCCACCCAGGTTTGAATGGGTACCCGGCTATAGA
>JBCAUA010000010.1:461708-473737 GCA_038406235.1 Peronia verruculata | reverse complement strand
ACATTTGAAAAAAAGACCCCCCCCCCAAAAAAAACAACAACCACAAAAACACATATAATAATGGATTTGAACCAGGCCATG
This sequence comes from Peronia verruculata, assembly GCA_038406235.1. NCBI lineage: Eukaryota > Metazoa > Mollusca > Gastropoda > Systellommatophora > Onchidiidae > Peronia > Peronia verruculata. The sequence goes on along the minus strand of JBCAUA010000010.1, from coordinate 473,656 downwards.
AAACTTTTCTAAATTTGATGTAGAGCCATCAGAGGTTACATTAAATGATTATTGTGATGATAAGGGTACCTGTACAGGTCATGCATTTTCTAGCTTTCTGCGAATGAATTTTGTTGTTGCTGATTGTCTGAGATATTTGTAATGATGTTTATGATAAATTGCATTGATTATGGTGAGGCTTTGCAAGAAGTATACATATTATCCTATAATTTGTTATAAATATCTGATCTCTCCTCTTTGGAAAAAAATACATCAAATAATAGTTTTTGCACTGGACAAACATAAATATGGCTTTTTGGTTGGTTATCTGCAGGTGGAAGAAGAAACGATGGGTTGAAAGCTGCAGATATTGTTCATGTACTGCGCGAGCGGGTGGCCTACCTTTCAGGTAAGAGTACTGAGACCCTCAAATTTGGACTAGAGAAGGCAAAATCCTTTTGAATCAGAAAAATGCATTGGGATCCCAGTGAACCAGAAAAATGCATTGGGATCCCAGTGCCCAGTGAACCAGAAAAATGCATTGGGATCCCAGTGCCACCCTCCCTGAATATAATTCACAGAACTTCCAGTTTGGCAGAAAGTAGGAAATATGTTCTTTGCTGCATGGATGGATTTTGAGCTTCAAATCTGAGCTTAACTGCGTCTTAGGTCATGTGCTATCAAGGGTTAGTTAAAATTCTGTCACAGAATAGATGCTGACAGTGGTGAGTAATGTCATTTGGTGTGTGATATATTCAGTCCAGCGCACAAGGAAATAGTCCCAGTGATAGCCATCAATTGGGAGGTAATACAAGACTGATCACAGTCTTTCAAGAAAAGATGGTTTTAATGTCATTGAATGCTTGAGAAAAGGGGAAGAACTTGATCGAGAACTCACAGATAAGATAAAGGGCTCAGTGTGGTCCTAAATTCTCTACCTTATGGCAAAGATTCTGGGAATGATGGAATGCAGGCATCCATGCTGTAGCTAGGGATGATGCACAAGCTTTTTGTTATTGAATTGCTGAAGATCTTTTACAAGATTTTTTGTCCACTGAGTTGTAGCATTATCAAGTCCTTTTCAGAAAATATGAAAACATCAAGACCTTCCGATTCCTGACATATATATTGAAAATGAGGGTTTATGTGCTGGCTTGGCCACACAGTACGTTATTGATGTGGAAGAGGATGGAAACTCAAAAGTAAAGATCTTCTCTGTGGAGATGGGAGAGGATGGAAAATGTCCAGTGGGTAAATACTATTTATACAGCAAGGAAGGCCGCAAGAGACACATGTAGGGCCTGGATATTTTCCTCAGACAGAAGTGGCTAGGAGACTAGTTGTTGTAGCAGAGTCTCAGATTTGATGTTGACGTATTCAGATAACAGTTGAATGTAGAGATGAATATTCAGCCATGCAGACAAACCAGCATCATCGTTTATCTGCATAATTTAAGGAAGAAGCTGTCACTGCAGACAGACAGCTTGTCTAGCTTAGACTTAGCTACACTAGACCAGGTTATACAGACGTGGAGAGGATAATTGCTCAGTCCTCCGAGACTGACAGATGCCAAAGTTTTTGTGACGGATTCTGCATGCAGCACTTTTAAGGGACATGAGTGTGAAAATTGCCAGACAGTTTATTCTTTTGACTAAATGTGAAAAATCTCCCCAGCAGTGATCACACTGATGCCATGTGATATGGAGGGAATAGTCATCAGTTTTACAATATTTCATAAATGGAAAATGTCTTTTATTTTTTCTTTGTAAAGTATTGTTTGCTATAGAATGTAAATGATAAAGTGAGTAAAATATGTTCTTTTTATTAATGTTTATTCAGGTGGGCGGGACAAAAGAGGTGGTCCGATCTTGACCTTTCCATCACACACCCACCCAGAGAGGTTAAAATACGAGGATCTGCGGCGTCTCATGACATATCTTGCTAGTGTACCCAGGTAAGATTTCTTTTTTTGTCGTATAATCATTGCTCTACGCAAGAAGAAAATCTCGTAATGCAGTGGATTTCTATCACATTTTAATGATATTTTGTCTTCTGATATGAGATATATTGAAAGTCATTCTATAAAGAGTAAAAATGGGGAACCTGTGATATATGTCTCATAGCACATTGAGATATATATTTGATGTTTATTCACTAATGTTCTCTGAAAGACTTCATTCGCTTTTGCTCTTCTTTCTTATGGTCTCATATTAAAAAAAACTTCACATGTTTATTCTAAATGAAACTGCCTCTGTTCCAGTGATGAAGTGAGAGAGAAAGGATTCACCATGATTCTAGACATGAGAGGGACCAAGTGGGAGACGGTCAAACCAGTTCTGAAAGCCTTGCAGGTTTGTACTTTGTTTTTGTTCAGCTATACAGTTATACTATCAAAACATATGTACAGTTTTAAGCTCTCTTTTCTTTGTCTTCATGTTTCATAGAATCTTATGATTTTTACAAAACAACCGTTTATATAATTTTGTAAATGTCTATTTTACTGATGGTGGCACTTCCATAAATAATGTACTTTTCCACTGGTAGAGATTTGGAATTTTTGTAAATCATAACCAAACAAAAGCTTTCACAGTGTATTTGCACGTGGAGAGCAAGTCAATTGTATTTAAATAAATAAAAGATGAGCTTCGTGTATACACTCTTGCCAGTTTTGGGTTACTAGAGACCAAAAGCAATCAGACATCCTGCGCTGTATATGTTTAATGTATCTTCATACAATTTTATTATTTTTTTCTCATTTATAATCTCCTTGTTCTCTTTTTCACACAGGAATGTTTTCCTGGGAACATCAATATGGCCTACATCATCAAACCTGAAAAATTCTGGGAAAAGCAGAGAACCAGTCTAGGCAGCTCAAAGTACAATTTTGAGGTGTGTTTTGAAGATGTATGGAACTGATTGTCAAAAATGTTGCACAGTAGTGTCGAGGGGATGTCATTTGAAGTATAAAAAATGCATTCATTCCTACGGTGTCTTGTGAAGCCATATCTAGATGTTATTTTAATACGTGTGAAATTCTATTTTTATAGTTTTGTTTATCAGAGCATGGTGTCCATTGTTTGTGAAAGCTACCCTGCTTTTGAATAATAATAGAGAGTATTTTATATAGTGCTTATCCCTGTAATTACAGGCTCTAAGCGCTTTACAGTCTACTATTACAGACCCACAGAAGACACTCATAAACGTTCTCAGCTTCCCGGGAAGCATACAGGGCGGCTGCCGATTAGGTGCTCAAATCTTTATCAATCTAACAATATCAATCACTGTCTATAATTGAGTACCCATTCAAACCTGGGTGGAGTTGGGAAATATGTGTAAATTGCCTTTCCCAAGGACAAAATGTTGGGACCTGTCAGGATTCGAACCCAGAACTTCAGATCCCGAGTTGACGGCCTAACCGCTAGCCCACGACTAGAGCCAATACTTAAAAATTTTCCTCAGTTAATAGTTGTCCTGTCTTTTTTCTGAGTCTCTGTTTTTGCTCATGATGTGGGAGACTAACACATTTTTTTTTCACCACCCCAGTAGTTTCAGTTCAGCATAATGTTTAACTGTGAAGTTATTTTTTATTTGATTAGTAAATGTGAAACAACAGTTGTTAATTCTTCATGTTTGAATTTTCAGACAAACATGATCTCTGTAGACAGTTTAAACAAAGCTATCGAGCCGAGCCAGTTGACTAGAGAGTTTGATGGATCACTGGATTATGACCATGAACAGTGGATTCAGTTGCGCCTGGTAAGTTGATTGGAAATAACTGGAAATATGATTTGTCAAAAATGGCATTCTTGATATGTTTCTATGATGACTTTAACATAAAATGTGCTCTATATCAGTTTCCTTGACTTGTACAGCTTATGAAATTTTATCTGGCTGGAAAAAAAAAATTGGACCAGGCAACAGGAGTGGTGATAGAACAATTCATTTGCCGTTTCAGTGATGTGATAGTAGTGAAAAACAATGAAATAGCTCTGTGTAAATGTTCTTTATTATTATTATGATCTGTAACTTTTTTTTGGAGTCATTAGGTTGGCTCCTGGAAAGCTCTGTGCAACAATCTTCTCCCTCTGTCATGTTTGTGGATTAGGGTCTGATCCTCTAAGTTATTTCTTAGTCCACTCATGGGTTTGACCATTCAGTTAGTTCTTCAGTTTTTCAGTCAAGTGTATGAAAGAGATATCTATTATATATGTTTTGATTCTCATGATGCACATCTTTTTTTTTTTTTTTTTAAACCTTTTCACATTGCGTCTTGCCCGAACCCGAAATTCTCTCCTGACATACTACTTTGGATAGAAGTTCCCTGTAAATGCACCATTTTGTGTGAGGTGACGTTTTCTTACAACATGTAAAACAAAACAAATTTTTTGCAGCTCATTTCATTTCATATTTTGCCAGATGAAATGTGATATCATAGTAATATTACTTATAAAAAAAAAAATGCACATCAGTATAACAATGTAAAAAAATATAAAAGTCGGAAACTCAATACTTGCATGTGCGACGTGGAGAGTTGCAGTGCAGTGTGCTCAAGACTCGCGCGATGCGACAGTAGAAGTTGCTATCGGTGCTGCTCAGAACTAGGCGTGAGTTGTGGTTGGTGCCACTCATAACTAGGCGTGAGTTTGCGATTGGTGGCGCTCAGAACTAGGCGTGACGTGAAAAGTTAATCTCTGTTTGCATACTTATCTTTCATTATTTAGCTTATGGAATGGGAAAAATCAGGTGTTTGTTTTTGTGAGTGTGAGTAGAAAAAAACAAAACAAAACTCCAACTGGTGACTTATTGACATTTATGAATTGCAGATGTTGGAAGAGTTTATTTGGAAAGCCCTGGATCTCCTGGACAAGCTAGATGAACTTGGTGAAATCTTGACCAATCCCGAGCTGCCCGATGACCTCAACGGTGCCCAGATGGTTCTGGAAGAACATAACCATCTGAAGAAAAGAGTCACCATGGCTCCTGTAGAACAGTTGGCTATGGAAGGCCATCAGATATTACAGAGAATAACTGGAGAGTATCATGGTAAGGGATGAAAGAGGAATCATACAGTGCTGAAAGAGTCATTTTATCACAGTACTGAATGAGTCATGTTGTCACAGTGCTGAAAGAATAATCATGTGTCAGTGCTGAAAGGGCCAAGTTATCACAATACTGAAGGAGTCATGTTATCACAATGCTGAAAGAATAATGATGCGTCAGTGCTGAAAGGGTCATGCCATCACAATGCTGAAAGAGTAGTTGTGCATGCTGAAAGAGTCATATTATCAGAATGCTGAAAAACTAATCGTACCACAGTGCTGAAAGAGTCATGTTACCACAATGTTGAAAGATTCATGTTATCACAATGCCAAAAGCATTATCACATCAGTGCAGAAAGAATTCTCATATCACAGTGCTGAAAGTCATATTTCCACAGTGGTGCAAGAGCAAGTGAAAAAATCTTCATTATTTCTTAATCAGTGAACAAAAGTTGTCTTCTAAATTCTTTTTTTTTAGAACTCTCTTTTTTCTCAACCATAGAAAAACGAGGTCTTCTCCCCATAATTTGCAGTGCCAATCCAACTCACAGGCTTTGGAGAATTTTGTGCAATTGTATTTTACTGGAAACACTGCCTGTCTTGATAGATTTATTCAAGTTTTTAGGTGGGATGGTAAACATTCACAACAATATATATGTAAATATGTTACCCTTCATTAGTTTTTGATGTCTTTTGTTTACTGCTAATTATGTATATTTCTACAAATGCTTTGTGAACCATTCTCCAGGCTCAGGTGGTCGGAGGTATGTAATCTCAGGGAATGCAGATTTCCAGTCAGCTGTGCCGCAGATTTCACAGCTTTTGGATAACCTGCAGTCCACCAAGCAGCATCTTAATCAGCTGTGGAGTGTCAAGAAAATGAGACTGGAGCAGTGCCTTCAGCTCAGGATATTTGAAGAAGATGTAGAAAAGGTTAGGCTTTTATAATAATGGGAGATTAGCCTTATTACTTCCCTTTTGCCAGATAAAAGAGATTTTGTGCAAGCAATGTAATGAGGAAAAAAAATCACCTTTGCCCCATTGCCTGAAACATAGGCCATGAAAATGTAAAAAAAAAAAAATAGAGTATGAAGAGCTTGTTTTCTTGTTTATAATTTTATCTATTTTTTTTGAAGATCTGTCTTTCAAATCACGTGAACTAAAGGGATCAATTTACACTGCTTGCCTTGCTCAATATCTTTTGTTTCTGACAAAGGGAAGTAATGGGATGGTCGAAACAATTTCCTGTTGATAGATGGCATTTACAGGGTCCCAAACGGTAGAGGGGCTAACCTGCATTTACAGTCTGTTGCTATTTCAACAGACCCAAAGAAGACAAGTCATCTGTATTCTCATTTTCTCAGAAAGTGTACAGGGTGGCTGCATATTGAGTGTTCAGATCCTTACCAATTTAATAGTAGCAGTCTGTAGTCAGTTTGAGATAGCCAACTGCAGGTGGTTGAAAGCCTTATATATACCATATCGTCATGTTCTTAAATTAACTTGTATTGAGCCAGGAAAGATTCATAAATACTGTGGAACCCATGAGAGGTCAGCTCACTTAAAGTAAATTCTTGGTTAAAGTCTCGGTTACAGTGTTCTGGATCCACTTGTTCTGGCGTCCCGTTTTTTCCTTTTATGTTTCATTAGTCTTGTGTCTGATAATGTCAACACCTTCAGATGTAAATTTGCTTAAAGTCAATCCCAGTGACCCACGCTGGCCTACTGCAGCTGTAAATTGTGAGGACAAAAAGAAAAAAGTCAGAGAGATTGAGAGAAGCCTCATTGAGACATATTTTAGCTTGTGAGCCTATCACTGTATGAGAAGATACTTGGCTCTCTTCACCTACTCTCGTTGATGGGTATACACAAACACACAGAGAAATTCTGTCTGGACTCCCCCTCTTTCTCGTGTGGTTGGTGAGTCCAGTGACACACATCCAGACCACTGACTGCCTTGATACACGCACACTACAGTGCTCAGGGTACGAGTTGCTTGACCTCTTCATTTGCCTCTCGTTGGCGTTGATGCATAACACCAACCCACGCTTGGGTCTCTTTGCCCAAGCTGTTGACACACATGTACACAAAAATAGTGCAGTCAGGTATTGTACCCGGTTTCAGTCACATCTTTAGATCTCGTTCATTCTTACTCCTACATTCTGTGCTCACCATGACTGGATCTTGTCAACCCTTTACTTAACTCCGTGATCAAAATGTTTTGAGAAAAAGTACAATACTCTCAGTCTGGATATAAAGTTTAAACATTATACTATCTACCACTGCTTAGCTTAGAGTTAGAGGGGAAGCTCTGCTCGAGTATAACTCAGTAAATTTTAACACACATTTTGACACCATCGGCCTACCAGAAATTGTGTCCCCTGAGAATGGATAATGTTAACCTTGCTTAAAATAAAATTTTTTTTTTGGTCCTGAGAGCTTCGATTGTATTGTCTTTCACTAAGAGCAAAATGTGGAGGCCTCATTTGGAATTGAATCGAGGTGTGATATGTATAGAAAATGAATATTACATTTCTTATTCTGTATTAAGCTTTCAAGAATGGGGTTTATTTTATATGACGAAATTTGTTTTCATGAAATTTCACAATGGAGAAAAAGATATTACTAGTTGGCATCTGAACTGAGGTCGTTGGATGTCACCACACTGCGACAATAAAGATGGAAAAAAAAATTATATTTTTTTTCTCACTTCTCTTAATAACAGCATCAAACTTTCATCCATGAACATGAATGAATGATCATTTGTTCTTTTTCTGTGTAATCTGCAGATGTTTGAATGGATAAGCCACAACAGGGATCTATTTCTAGTCAACTACACAGAAATTGGCACTTGTCACCAGATGGCAGTGGAATTGGAATCTGAACATTGCCAGTTTGCTACCAGTGCTGAGGTGGGTTTTGCTTGTGGGCTTACTACTGTACATTCTTTAGCATTTGAATTTTATAGCCATATGGAAAAGAAGAATATGGAAAGTGAAATTTATGGTTAAGTCACAGCAAGAGATGAAGGGGTAAACGAGAATGAACTTTATGTAACTGAAATTTGTTTCATAGCTAGGAAAAGGGAACCTTTTTATTTGTTTCCATTTAGAGGTTTAAATATTGATACATGTCACTGGTGTTGTATGCACTAGTTACTTATTGTCAGTTTATTGACAGTTGAAGGTATTCTCTTGTTCACTGAAGCTACAGGATATGTATATACATGTGGAGGGGGGGGGGGGGGGCGTCTTTTTCTTAACCAAAATCCATTCATTCCTTTGCAGTTTCTTTCCATACACATAAAAAAAAGATGGTCAAATTTCTCAGGATTCATGAAGGGGTGATAATATTTGCCTTAGCAAAAGGTTGAATACTGCTGGAACTATTTCTTTTGCCTGTAGGTAAAGCTAAATCAAGATTTTTCCAGTTTTTGTTGATTTTCAGTGAGAAACAAATCTTCGTTCAGCTGTAGTGTTAAACTTTAAAAAAATTAGGCTAAAACTATTCAGCTTTCCCACAGAAACGCTAGATTCTGTCCTTTTAATCACTGAATTTTATCCACGAGTCAAATTAAGTTAGACTGGAACAATTCATGCACACTACGACTTTCGGAACTACTGATCTGCACAAACCACCTGGTACTGGAAAATGATGTTTGTTTTTTTTTTGTCTCAGGTGAGGGTTCATACTTTTTTTTCAATATGTCACTTTAAATATTTGTGTTGAGAGTTTATATTTGGGTCATCTTTTATCTGTCAGGTAGATGCTGGGTACATCTCCACATATAGCAGGAAACTTGTCTTACCCAGTAGTTTAAGAAATACTTTATTGACATGAATTATTGTTCATGGTTTGTTTGAGTTGTTTTTGTTCTAATATGGCACAATGTCTGTTTTTTTTTTTCTGCACCTGCACACAGAATGTCTACGTAAACATCACAAGAATCCTTGGAATGGCTCAGCGAATGTGTGATTCTGGTCATTATGCATCTAATACCATACGCATGGAAGGGGGGAGGTTGGAGAGAGAGTGGAAAAGTCTTGCAGCAGCTCTAGAAGACAGGAGCACCGTTCTACGCATGTCGGTTGTGTTTCATAAGAAGGCAGAACAGGTAAAGTTGATGATTTGTTTGCCGGATTTTTACTCATTGAATTTCACATTGATACACTTATTTGCAACTGTTGACTGGAATTCTTTACGCATCAGACCTAAGAGATTATCCCACAATTTGTTTTTGCCCAGCAGGAGCTATGCTGACATAACCTAGGTCTATGAGCAGTTCTCTGCAAATCAGACATGCAAATATTTTGAACCACAATCCTCTGGTCTTCATAGTGCCCACTTTTGTCATTTTCTCTTTTTTTCGTCACTGTAAATTCTTATCTTAGAAGTTTTACAACTGTTCTCAAATGGTTTGTTTCAGCAGATGTTTATTATTGGTGGCTGATTTTTTAAAGGAAATCCAGTATAGTGATTGATGTAATGAAAAAAACAATTAAGTCTGAAAAATGGAAATTGATGATTGAAACCTTGATGTCTGGGATACTTAATTTGATTAGTAGAAAGGAATTTAACAGAGCTACCACTCGGGCTAACATTCATCTACGATATTTTTCATTTCTTCCAGTATTTAGCGCAAGTGATTGTATGGCAGAACACGTGTGAAAGCTTGAAGATTCCATCAGGCATTGAAGAATTGGAGGAGGCGCTCCAGCAGCATCAGAATCTCATAGAGACAATCAGTCAAACTTATGCGGAGGTAAGGCAGTCACAGTCAAGATTGGAACCTACACTTGTTGTGTTTTTTTTCATGTTGTTTAAAATAGTTTTAGTTTTTTTTTAGTATGGGCAAAGACGGAGGATTTGAATAAAGTTGCCATCACTATTGTATTCTTTGTTTAGGTAGCAGCTATTGAGGCCATATGGCCACAATAGACTGAAAGTCCTCAACTCTGTTGTCTTCCGAATGGTGTTCTCCATGTACTTTTTTAGTACCAAGATGAATCTGGCCAAAAGTGGTCGCCTGACCCAAATCCAAATACAACTTTCCGCATGGCCACAATAATCACTCCCATCTCTTTATTGTGAACTTCCAACATCAAACTATTGGAAATTGTTAGTGAGGAACATTACGTGATGAATCTGAAGAAGAACATGGAGAGAAATCCACATGAAATAGCAGCAGAATGTAAAATGGAGGGAGGGCTCCAGAACATGAGGTTTTCGGATCGAAATATCAAAGTGGGTTTTGCTACTTTTAGACACTTTGAAGTCTTTTGATATGAGAGAAATAAAGACAGGGGCCAGAAATATCTTCTTTATGCTCCAAAACGACACCATATGGCAATGCTAGGAGACTGTATATAAAGATTATGAAAATTCAGTTGCGATTTTCTTAAAATGTCCCTTTTCTTTACTTTTTTTCTAAGGCTCTCTATTTCTAAACAAATTATCATCAAATTTTGAATATATTTCTTCATTGCATGTGTTAGAATAATGCATATCTGGTTTTTTTTTCTAAATTTTATTAATGTTTCCAAGGGAAAATTGGATATTTGGTGGAAATTTTTTTGAAAAATACACAGATCCGTCAACACACATATTTTAAAAATTTACCGCCGAAAATGTGTGGTATAAAACCAAAACCAAATGCATATTATTTTTACGTAGAGCTAGTTTATTACTGTGTAAGATTCCAAATTCTAGAAACCTCGGCATGTGAAAATAGCTCATTTTCAAGAGTCAAAATCCAGGATGGTATCATTGTCTAATGTCATAGCAACCAGAGACAAAACAAAAAAATTGCCACACTTATTCTGCAATTTAGATATGCTGAACCCATGTTAAAGCTTAAAATGTTCCTAGTTCAAGCGTTAATAAAATCTCTCAGGACCTCCCCTCCCCCGGGCCAGAATTTAGCTTTGTTGAGATCAGTTTTATACCCTCAACAGAATATCTTTATATGTACTTGTTTGTTTATATATGTAAATCTGAGAAATATAGAAACAGTGATGCATGATTTGAATGACAGATATCTAACAATGGAGAACAAACTCAGTGGCTTTGCATTATTTCGAGGAAAGAAAGATTCATTTCTTATATTTTATGGAGGTAGGAAAATGGAGATCAAGGTATGTTCTAATTCCAACCATTCCAACCAGGTGTGTGGTGATGGCAAAGCCTTGCTGGACACACTCCAAACCCCAGTGACTTCCAGTAGTGCTAATTCCATCACAGCCAAGGCAGACTACTCTGAGGCAGCAGGACATGTATTGGATGTTGTGCACGAAGTGAGTTATTCCTCTTTGCCCTAAGCTGCTGAAATAAATAAATGTTACAGAATTGCGAGTAAAGTTCAGATTTTACAAAAACACCATTTTTAGTCGTCTTTGTCATCACACCTTTCCAATTAATCAAGCATGATAACTTCAAAATAAGATAAAGAATAATCTCTTCCTCTATTTTTTGTTTTTGTTAATGAGTATTCAGACTGATACAGTGTATTACAAACAAATCACAAAAAACATAGTAGTTGTCTTAATACGTATAGTTTTTTTTTTTTTCAGTATATGTACATTGAGCACAGTGGATTTTTATAGCATTATCTGATTTGTCAAATTCCAATCAGGTGCTTGCTCACCAGCGACATTTAGAACAGATCTGGCATAGCAAGAAAGTCAAGCTGCACCAGAGACTAGGACTAAGGTTATTTCAGCAAGATGTGAAACAGGTAGGTTTTTTGTTTCATTCTTTCATTTTGGGGATTATCTTTGACCAGCTCTCTCATGAGCATTTATTTAATCTTGTGTTTTCATTTTCTCTTTTGACCCTAGTGAAGAAAATTTAATATATGTCTCGCAACCAGTCAAAATGAGACGTATGTCGATTTTTCACCATATGGAGTTTTTGGTATCAACTGAAAGCTTA
>JBCAUA010000010.1:437893-456397 GCA_038406235.1 Peronia verruculata | reverse complement strand
ACTGACACCAGCCATCGAGAAATTCCCTTCTAGTACTTTCTCAACACGACTGGTGTGTCACGTGCCATAGTAAACACACATGTAAAGTCAGATCATGAACACACTGGAACGTACTCGGTCTCTCCCGACCCAGTGACCTCTCGCTACAAACAACCACATGAATATGCATATGACCCCTAGTGTGCGCACCGCACAACATGATTCGTTACAAAAACGAATCTCGCACAGGGCGCGCACAATCTCCAAGACCTAATAAACGTTGCTCATGTTGGTGAGCTCATTCATGAAGAAAGACAAGTGAAATTTTGAGACATTGCTTCAGTTGTTAAAATTTCAAATTGCAAAGAGCAGTGTTTTTGAAATTATCTGTATGGGCTTGGGTTATTGGAACGTTTTGACTAGGTGGGTTCCAGAATAACTGCAGAGGATCATAAGCTGCAGCAAGTCTATGTTCCACAGCACCTTTTACATCAGTGCAAAGTGGTGGTGGTGATGGTTAGAATCTATTGGCTGAATCTGGAACTGTAGGGGACTTCCAAGAAAATCATGAAGAATTTCTTGAACATTTGATAACTGGTGATGGCACATGGATGCATCATGCAATGCGAGAAACAAAACAGGATTCCATGACCTGGAAAAAATCCCGTCATCTCCACTCACATACAGCTCAAGGTGCAACATTCAGCAAGAGAATTTAAGGCTACCTTGTTTTGGATGCTAAAGGGCATCATATGCATTTTGCATCATAAGACAAAGCATTAAGGCCAAGGTCAGCAGTGAAAGCCAAAATCCACATTTTTTGAGTTGAACACTCTTTTGATGCTATAAATGTGTTGGAAGTGTGTTCCTTGTTTACTCTAGGGTAGTTTTTCATGTAAAATCTTCATGGTTGTCATGGAAATGCATGAAAAAACTGCCATTTTGGATTTCCCCCTACTTTTCAACCCAAATTTCTCATAAACCATCTGCCATAAAACCACCAAATTTTGCAGAAACATTCTTTCATGTCTTTATTGCTATTTTTTTAAAATTCCATTATATAACATATGCAAATTTCCACATTTTTAAGAAGAAAAAAAGTGAAAATAAACTTTCTCAAATTTTGAAAAAGAACATCAGATAAAATCTTTATCTTACGTTGCTGTACACTTCCTGTAAGTTTCATATAAATCCCAAAGGCAGATTTTACATAATCTGGGTTTTATTGCAGTAAAAACACATTTTGAGTAAATCACAATTTTCTAAAAGTATAGTAATGTTTGTCTCTTTTTCCATGATAATGTCTGTCTGAGGTGATTATTCCCTTCAGAATCCACCAAGAACACAGCTAGGACCCACCTCCAGTTCTTCCAGGTCTCTCTCCCTTCTGTCTTTTGCGTTCTTTCTGACAGCCTGCTTCTTAGTCTCTTTTTCTAACACTAACAACATGAAGACACAAAACAGCATAACCTTCAGCCCGGCATAGTTTACAAGTTAAAATGACCTTGAACTACATTAGTTGCACACATCGAGCCAGTTGAGACAGTCAATCTTTGCTCACTGGCCAATGCACTGCCCACAAGCACACAGGTTACGTGTGATACTTCCTTATATGGACCCTGTGAAAAGGAATGGGTGTTTCAGCATGGAAAATTGCGTTTAAAGGAAAAGGTTACCAACGGCTAAGAGGAAAGATGTTTTTTGTATCGATACTAAATTTGAAGGGTTGTAGTTGATGCAAAGTTGTTTTTCTGGGCTTTGAAATGAGGGCATTTTGATAAAATAATAAACAATTATGCACTTACTTCACTGTACAATAACCGCAATTTTAGATCCTCAGAATCAACTTTTGACTCAAATATGCATTTCATATGATCAATAAGACATCAAAGAATAAAAATATTGTTAGAATACAAAACCGATGATTTTGATCCTCAACTTCGATTTTCACTGCCAATCGTGGCCATAATGCTGCTCGTTCTTGTGAAAGATAGTTACCTACTGAGAGAAGCTGTACGCCGCAGAGACCAGGGCTTCTGAGCAAGGGCCCCATTCTTCTTCTACATGACAAGGAAACAACCCATAAGGCCAAATTCACAAGACTGCCTTCATCACTATGAATCAGTATGAATGAGAGATTATTTTATCACGTATACATCCCATAGTCCTGACATGATTTCATCAGATTGTCATCTGTTTGGGCTCCTGAAATGCCATCGTAAAGGGCAAAAGTTTGTCTGTGATGACAGTCTCACTGAAAAAATGTGAGACTGGTTCCTATCACTTGATGCAAATTTCTTCATGGAAGATAGCTATTCTCTGGCTCAGTGCTGGCAAAAGTGTATCCAATATTCAAAGAGACTACTTTGAAAAGTAGCTAAAGAGTGGGACAGTAACCTTAGTTGATTTTCACTTAGATCCAAGTAGAAAAATGTTAACCTTATGTTATTTTTTAAATTACTTTCCAGACAGCCCTTGATCTCATAGGCAATACTGGAGAAAAAAATTAGAATGGCTGAGGTATGTCATTTTTCTGTTTGCAGGGTCATTGCCAACCTGATGGACTCAGAAAGAGCTGTCTATCGACTTATCCTTTTGGTCGTTTTGTCTGGAGCTGTGTACTACTGCTACTGCATGTATTGTAAGTATCTAGTGTTTAGAGAGCATTAGGCCTAACTTGTGTTCAACTTTGGTCTGTTGTCTTTTATCACTTTCATTCTCTTTTGTCTCCATCAGTCTTTCAGAATTACTCAGACAGTAAAAGATTTTGTAAAAGGAAGAATTTTCTACCATTATTTGAATTTGCCCTTTTTGCTGCATGTGTATTTTGTTAAACAACAACAAAAAACAGTATTAAGAAAGAATACTAACGCTTGTGTTCACACAGATTTGAAAAGCAAGAACTTTTGTTTTCTATATCTTGTGTTTTCATGAACTTCATTTTGTCTGAAATCTAAACTAAGTTGAGAAAAAATTAAATTGTAATTTCATTTGATCAATGAAACAGTCAGTGATGATTATTGTCTTAAGGGAAAGTATTTTGATTCAGAATGAAAAACTTATTTCATTGTTTCAGCACACTCTGAAGAAACTTTGTTCATCTCTAGAATGTAAAACTTGTTAAAAAAGTATAAAACTGAGGTAGGAATTAAATGTTAATTTGTTTGGACTTGAAATAATATTTTTCACATCACAGATGCCAGCTTGAGGCTTGTAGGAAATCGCTGGAATTCTCGCCCAGCTAAGGTAGGTTGGATTTCTTTGTTTTATTCACTCCATTTTGTTCATAGCAGACATTGCAAGAAATTGTTAGTAGTGTTGTTGAACTTTTCCTGTATTACTTGGAGCTTGAACTTCACTAAATCAAAGACAACTTTTACTCTCATAATTTATAGCAAAAATCTACTTTGTATTATTTCAACTGAACTTGAAAGGTCATGTTATCAGGCTGAGCATGTTGTTATCAGGGATAAACCATTTTTCTTGTTCAAATCCATGCTATTTTTTTTTTCAGAAAAACAACAACAGAGGTTTAGGAACACATTTGAAATACAATAAAACATGTCTTTATTGTGCATATACCTATTTAGAGGGTAAATATATTAAGATACTTATTAGGAGCTTTTTTTTTTTTCTTTCCGTTCATTTGAATTTAAAGTTTGATAAATTTTTAAAACATGGTAAGTGAGTTGTGGTGCACGGTGAGATAGGATAGGTGCATGGTGATTCAAGTTGAAGTACTGGTCTGTGGTGCTTGGTAGTGTAGTATGTAGACCTACAATGCTGCGCACCAGTCATGGTTGAAGTTGAAGACAGGGGAATGAGAGGTGGGCTCGAGCAAGGCGTAGGTTAGCGAAACATAATGGCACTGACTGCACGTGTGTGTGAAAGGGAGTGAGAGGGATGCGCCAACATTAGACTTAGTATTAATAGGCCTACTGGCAGCAGCAATGAAGAGGTTGGGAAGAAATCTGGCTTTTCAATGTTTCCATAACACATGGATAGCATGGACGGCTGACAACAGTTACTATCCAAATGAACTGAATATGCAGTGCGGGTTGAACACATAAACCTTTTAGCGTGTTATTTAAAATAACTTAGTATATTTAAAGAGGGGTTGTAACCAGACTTCATAAAGAGGTTGTGTTAAATAAAACAAGAGTTTGTGTTAAGCCATGATTCTATCAGCTAGGTTCCACTGTATATAAAATGGGCTATCAAAAATATTAAAGGGGAGATCTATCAAAAAACATGAAAGTGTGTTTGCTTTAGACTTGCCACATGTTTACAACATGTTGATTGTCTGTGATTTTGAGACAAGGTCTGTTTCATGTGGAGAACGTTGTGGTCTCATTTTCTGGAAATCGGCTATTTTATGCAAATGAATCCCTAGTTTATATATATATATATATATATTCCTGAGAGTAAATCTCAATCATCCTCAGAAAATTGATCATCTGTATGACACGGATGCAGAACTGAAGCAAATCCATGAGAGAATGGTGACAGAGGCGGCATCCCTATCGTCAGAGATTACTATCGTGACAGCCTACTACAACTTGGGCAATTTGAACAAAGGGAAAACATTTGGATTAGGTGGATATACACCTGACAAGTATAAGAAGTGGATGTCAGTCTTTGGTAGAATCGACAATCCTCTCATTATCTTCACAGACAGCCAGGATATTGTGAATATTTTTCGGGAGCTGCGTTCCAATTTTAGTCCAGAGCGCACCACCATTGTGTCATTGAACAGGACCAAGTTGTGGGCATTTTCTCTGGCCCCGAAAACTAAAGAAGTATTTGCTCAGCCGGGATACCCCAGATTTGACCCCAACACTGTGAATGAAAATTACTCATGTGTGATGCACGCAAAATTTGAATTAGTGAATAAGGTTATAAAAGAAAAAATGTTTCATACGAAATATATCGGCTGGTTGGATATAGGCTTGTATAGAGGTGTTGTAGATGAAAAGCATATATTTCCATTGCGGGTACCAGCAGGTTTTGATGAAGATAAAATTGCGTATAGTCAAGAGACAGACTTTGACCCCACTCTTTCCCCATATCAAATTATATTTGAAGAAAGAATTTGGGTGGGTGGTGCCATGTTTCTGGGTCGGCCCGAGGTCATGTATGTGTACACTCAAGATTACATGCGGGCTGTTGAAAGACTTCTCATGGATAATATGATGAGCACAGATCAGCAAGTCATCTACATCATGTACCAGCCCAGCTTCCCCATTCATCCTCGGGTGGAGATCCAGACATACACTACACACTCCACAGACGACTGGTTCTACTTAGGTTATATCATAAAAGAGTCATGGGACTATAAACTCAGGCAGGCTGTCTCAGTACTTAAATTTTTCACTTATTTATTATGATAATGGGCTTGTTTCTTAAGACCGGGAAACAATTGTGTTGTTGAAAAGAGATTCATTATTTGTTTCTGACCAAATTGACCATAGTGTTACAAAGATCATATTTGAACTTCAACAACATGGGTACAGAAAAGCTTTAGGTTAATAACATTCTCACCAAAATAAAGTATGCCTGTCAACTCTGTACATTGAAGATTTGATAACTGGCCTGTTTCCCCCGATTGCATAGTATATGTGATAGTATAGGAAGGTATCGGGTATGGTTTATGCACTCTTAGCAAAGGTAAATTATTATCCTGTGAGAAGGTTTAGTTTTGCAGAATGACAGGAGGAAGACTGTCGTAACATTTCAAGGAGAGCAAAAAAAAATCTTCTATGTAGTGTCTAGTAATTGAAAAAAAATATTTAGTTACGCATAATATGTAGTTTTATAAAAGAAAAATGGGCTTGAATGAATACATGAATACATAAATGTGGCAATTGAATTGCGTTCCCTAGCAAATTCAGGTTTGCTTTGTAAACTGGAGAAAAGTTAGGTTTGACTACTCATGGAAAACATTATGTTCATCAGGTTATCTTTTCCAACTTATCGCCATTGTGATGTTTTTTTCATGGGGAGGGTTTGATAACAGGACTAAAATAATATGAAATACACCATGGAAAAAATTTTTGATAAGGACACACTCTCCATAAGGACACACTCTCCATAACTCTTGGCATTCATTGCAGTTTTACTGGAAGATGCCACACTCATCTTTTCAAACTAAGTATTGTCATGTTTTTGCATGAACAGAACCCGGCAAAAGGAAAACGTGTTGAATGCTGGATGGATAAGGACATATACTCTATCACTCTTGGCTTTCATTGTATCGTTAATGACATTCATGCAGCATTTCAGCCTTTTCACGCTGAAGACTACTATCTTGGAAACATTTGCCAGTGTGTGTTAATTGGCACATAATTGTCCCTGTGTAGATCCTGCATCTTCTCACCTGAGCTTTTTCCGTCTAAAACAGGTGATGAATGAGAATGACCATGACGCAACCAGTCGTATCAGCGTTTTATTAGAATACCTTAATGAGCGGCAGGTAGATCTGGAGGGTCTGGCTGAGCAGAAGAGGGTCCGCTTACAACAGTGTGTACATCTACGCAACTTTGAGATAGAAGCCAGACAGGTAAAGGATACAGAATGCTTAATTTTTGTTGTAGTTATAACAATGCTGGAAAAATAGTGGAGGCATGATACCTAGTGACAGATGGACCCTTTTTTTCTTGACTTTTTTCTACATTTCTTTTTTCTTCTCACTAATGCTTTTTCCCACCCTCCCCCTTTTCCCTTTGTTTTTGTTTTTTGTTTTTTATATATATATATATATATTTTTTTTTGTTCTTTATAATTTACTGAACATAACAGCTGCAAATGTTGCGAATATTGCCATTTTTTTCTCTGTTGATCTTATTAAGTTTGTTGTATTCTGTAGCCTGGGGTAAACAACAGCTGCCTAATCATTTCTAGTGTTGAGTGTCATTCTCTTTCTCCTCTGTTATGGGAGGGTTATAGTAATGAATGTAAAATGCACAATTTTCAGTTTTTTGAAAATGTCTTTGCTTGGAAACCCTATATTAGTGCTATAAGAAATGATCCTGGGATCTTCTGTTTTTTTGTTTGTTTTTTTGTTTGATTGTCTATTCTTTTCTAGATAGAACTTAACACCTTCAGTTTCTGACTATGGAGATTGTATTTTATTGCTCTGTTAGAACTTGGTCTATGCAAGAAGTTGGGTGAACTAAAGTAACTTTTAGCTTTAGGAGGATTTGCAGAAATGCATGATGCAAGACATACAACATTGGTTTATTGACACAGTATTGTACACTTAATGAGATTTTGAGGGCTGGATGATTGAATAAAGGACAATAATAAATCATGAAATAACTTTACTTTACTATGGAATATTATATCCTCATGGTCTTTTCTTCTCTTTGTTTTCCTCTACTTCCCTCTCTGTTTCTCTCATCACCCTCTCTCTGTGGGAGACCCTCCTGTTCCTCCCTCTCTTTCTTTCATGGAACTGATGTGCCATTATGCAAAAGTGACATGTCATTATATGATATTTGACGTATCACTCAGGTGATTCTGTGGGTGCGCAATGGGGAATCTATGCTGACTGACAGTTTTATGTGTCCAAACTCTTTGGTGGAGGCAGAGCAGCTGAAGAAAGAGCATGAGCAGTTCATGATTGCTATTGAGGTGAGTACTCACTGTGTCTCAGGAGTTCAGCATTTTGGAAAGAAGTAGAGGGATTGGTCCTTTTAATGTTTCTTCTTTGTCAGCCATCTATTAGTCTCTCAGAAACTTCACTGCTTTAGAGAAGAATTATAAACCAATACTTTTTAATTCTTTACATCTGTGATTGTTTTTCATGGGTTGAATAGCTTTTTTTTTTTTTGAAATCTGCGAGCAAGGTCAGGTAAATCATGCTCAAATGAGAAGATAGATATACATTGCCTCTGCCTGTGACTGGCACAGGAGCTTCATTGGAAGTCTGTTATAAAACCACAATTGTGTGGCTTTTTGGAGATAAAAGTCCTGAAGATCTTTCAGTACATGGTGCGGAATACTGATTTCATTCAGGTTTGGATATCAATTATGACTTGATTCATTTCAAAGATTTTAGTGATTTAGAGTGGAATTAACATCAAAGAATGAAAAGAGAAAAAAAAGTAATTTATGCAGTTGAAACATATTGTGCACTTTTTAAAAAAAAAATTATTATCATTGGAAGGAAAAATCCAGAAGGTTTCAAATTTAGATAAACATAACATATAATGTGGATAATTATCTTCTTCATGCTATTTGACTTTATCAGAATTGGAAACAGGTTTATGTGATGCAAAGAAAAAGAAGTGAATTTAGTGAGCAAATCAAAGACGACAAAATACATTTATTTTGCATTACAAATGTTTTGATCAAATGTATTCTTTGCAATGTCCTTGTATATAGAAAAACACAACTTACTCTTACAATTTTAGTTTTTTTTTTTTAGGGGTTCGTTTAATGTTGATTTTTTATAATTTATCTGAAATGCAACAGATGCTTATGATTTGTTATTAGGAGCAAAATATTTTGTTTCCAGAAGAACTGTTTCAATAGGAAACAGTTCTTCTGGAAACAAAAATACATAACAAAAAACAAAAACATACATTAGGGATGTCAAATTTCCTACTGTAGTAGGATTTCCTACTTTTTGGCTGTCAGTAATTTCTCCATTGGTCCCAAATCGGGTATTATTTACCACTAACATATTTCAATTTTACATGTTGCTGCAGAATATACGAAGAACTTTTCCTACTTTTTCATGTAGACAGATTGACATCCCTAATACATCACCACAGTCAGGAAAACATTATGCAGACTCTGGCAGTCATAGCTTGTGGTAATCATTACTGCTTTACAGTTAACATTGTGATGTTGCATTTCAGAAAACCCACTTCAGTGTTGTGACGGTGACACAGAGAGCAGAGGCCATGCTTCAGCAGCAGCACTACAATGCAGAGCTGGTCCGAGCCATTGCGGAAAATGTCACCTTGGCCTGGCAGCAGCTCATGTATCACGCGGAGGAACGGCAAAAGCTTGTCATGGCCTCCACAAACTGGTACAAAACTGCTGAGCAGGTGAGACACAGATTCAACTAACTTAATTTGTTAACCTTTGAAGAATCCTGAATGTTGTCATTTGCTGTAGTTGTCTTGTCTCCAAAGAAACTGTCAAGGTGATGTGAATAATCTTAAAATAGGAGTAGTTTGAAGGGTTGGATAATTATGAGAAACGTATTGTGATAAAATTGTACACTTTCTGGTGCTGCCAAGGTACATTAAGGTTGCCATACTCTGATATGTTGGAATTTGGAAGATGTATGCATTCATCGCTTTCGAGAACCACCATTCCATCACATGGCATTTCATCCATCCATCTATCCATCCATCCATCCATCCATCCATCCATCCATCCATCCATCCATCTATTCATCCACCTATTCATCCATCTGTTCATCTTTCCATCCATCCATCTCTCCATCCATCTGTCACCCATCTATACCACTCCCTTCCCAATCCACCCCTTTGTCTGTCCGTGTAGCCATATGTATCAAACATCCCTCAACCCATACGATCAGATTCAGACCTCTATAAATGTTTTTTTCTGATCTGTATTTTCCAGGTGTGGTCAGTGCTGGAGTCCCTAGACAGAGACTACAAACGGGATGAAGATTGGTGCAACTCTGAGAAAGCTGGCACCAGCAGCACACAGGCCAAAGCCACATATCTAGTCCAACTTATAAATAAACACAATGAACAGAAGGAAGCCTTCCTCAGGGTAAGCACGGACTCTGGATGCATTCAGTCTCTGCCCTATCCTCTTTCATCAAAGAGCTCATGAGATTTTAAGATTGAGAACAGCTTTTAAACTAAGATGACAGTATTTTTCATGGACTGAGTTAAATCTCCATAACCTTACAGTGAGATAGTTTGCACTTAACATATATAGGCCTGCCTCAGAATTCTGTGCTCTAAAATTATTTTCTCATTAAAAAAAAAAAAATTCTGATATTATCTTACATCTAGGACTTGTGGTCCTGATTTTCAGTTTTTAAAGATATTTCTGAATGTGTATCAGATGTTAGGCTGAACTGTAAAGAGTTCAAGAGATGCTACTGATGACACTGTAGCACATCAGGACTATAGTATTTGTCTTATATGTGTGGATTTTCTTCGTTCAAATGCAGAGGAAAAAGAGGCATATTGGCTCTGATCTAGACTGGTAGATGGTCATACAAGTTAATTCTGTTGAATAGAGCATATTGTAGATTGCTTTATGAGGCTATTTATTACCTTTGCTATGAAAATTAACCTTGCATTAGTTTCTCCAATAAATTGAAATGGCATTTGATAGTCAGTGATGATACCCAATGAACACTATTTTGAAATATGCAACTGTGAAAAAGTTGTTGAACTGGCTGACATTTTGGCATTTGTGCTTATTATGTTCAATCATGCAATCAATCAGTCATTATAAAAGTTCAACCGGGTATTTGTTCTACTGGAAACAGGAAGAGGGGACGGAACTTTAAAAAAAAAAAAAAAAAATTAGGGACTGAACTTTAAAAAAAAAAATAAAATAAAAAAAATAAATTTTTGTCTTTCCATTCAGGCATGTACTCTTGCCAGAAGAACTGCTGAAACATTCCTCAAGTATGTGACCAGGAACCTGCATTTCTTGGGTGTGCAAATGAAATTTGGAAGCCCAGAGCAAAGGGTGAAAGGTATATATAATTCAATTTTTGAGTGATCAGGATCGGTGATGACAAGCTGTTTAGTTGTTTAGTTTTTATCTTGCCCTTAACATGTAATATAGATCATTTTAACCCTAGAAATGTTAGACCAACTTGCTCAAACTTGTTTGTGATATTTTGCATTCACCCTACTTTCCAAATGACATTCAGAATAATAGGGAAAAAAATCTATCTGACATTGCTATATTTAGATCTGAACTATCATTTCTGAAACATTGATAAAGATTGTTATGGAAACTTTAGCCCATCAGATGTTTAAGTGACACGTTGAGTGTTAAAGTTTTGTTTATCACTGTAAACTTGAAGGTTGAAAAGTGATGCTGTAGTTTATGTTTCATCATCAGATCAGCATGAGTACAGTCATTTTTTTTTTTCTTCTTTTTAATCAGATATAGATGTGACAGAAATGACATTCTCAAAACTTCACGTGCAAGAATTGTTATGCATTTCAATGGGAACACATTTTTAAGTAAGTGGTTCAACAGAATTAACAGTTTTCAAATCAAATAGTTTTTATCAAGATTCTTAGGTGTTAAAAAAAAAAACAAATAAAGAGAATTCCTTGCAGTTTGTAATCCCTGTGAGTGGATGAATGTATTACACTCACAAAAAAAAAGAGATAATATCAATACTTATGATTTGTTTTCTTTTTCAGCCACATTAGCCAAGTTACTGCAACAAGAAAATTTAGTGTTAGAATTCTGGACCATGAAGAAGAGAAAACTGGAGCAGTGTCACCAGTTCGTGCTCTTTGAACAAAGTGCCAAGCAGGTAACCTAGGAATTTAATGTTTATCTCTGAAAATGGGAAAGTAGAAGACAATATTGGTGTAGAAGATGTAATCATCATAGAAAATATCTTTATAGAAAATGACATAATCCTCATAGAAAATATACAAGTTTTGCAGATTATATGTCATGCACCCAGGACAAATGAGTCGGAAATAGCTCTAGACGATTATGAATTTTGGCAGATGTTTATCTGTTATTATCCGGTTCAGATATCAAATTTGTCTTTTTCTCAGGTTAAAAATGGTTAAAATTTCATTTTTGAAAAAGAAAAGAAAATTTTGGTATCTGAGGCAGAAAAAAGATGAAAACAGCTGTAACTCATAATTTGCCGGAGGTCCTTACAACTCATTTGCCTGGGCGCAAGACACATAATCTTTGAATGATTACAATAAAATCTGTGTGATTAAAGTGAAATTTTATTTTTATTTTCAAACTTGTTTAGAAAAATCATGGAAAAAAAAAATCTTAGTTCTGTATTTTAACAACTGACATGACATTTTTGCAATTTTGGTTTTGAAAGTTTTCAAATAAGGGTATCTGTTAATGTAAAATCACCTTACATGAAAGTACTCTAGTTTTGAATTTTATGACTTGAATTTTTTAGCATTCATTTGATTGTGTGTGAAATCGATTTAATACTTATTTCAGTCAGTAAAAAAAAAAAAATTCCTCAAAGATACTTTACTTAATATCATAGTAGTTTTGGTTTTGAAAATTGTAAGTTAGAGTCTGTGTTGCATGTCCATTGATATGTGAAACAATAAACTATTGCTCATGTTGCAGGCCTTGGAATGGATCCATGACTATGGTGAGGCCTATCTGGCTTCTCACACTAACTTGGGAGCTGATAAGAATGAGACTGAGGCCTTGCTCAAGGAGCACTATGAATTCAGGAACAGAGCCAAGGTAAAGACTTGGGCTTGAAGATTGAAAAAAACAACAACTTCTCTCACAAGCTGTATCTTCATTGTTATGTTAGATCTATAGGGTTGCTTCTATTACACTTTTCTCTGACGGAGAATCTGTAGGATTATATTTATACAGAGTGCTGGTTTCAGTTGACATGTGTTACTTGGAAATACAAGTGATGAAACGAACACAGCTTAATCAAAATGAGAACTTTCATCTTCTAGCATTATTTGTTTTGTGACAGGATTTGAAATAAAACATTTGTGTGAATCTTAATATTTATTTCAGTAATCCCTCCTTCCTCCCTATCCCATAACTTGTTGAGGTCATTGGGGCACCATCATAGACTTTGCAACAGTCTGCTGCCATTTCTTCCTGTCCATGATTCCTATTTGTGAATCCGTGAGGTCCAAGCCTGTACTCTCCTTGATATCGTTTACCCATCATTTTCTTTGTCTTCCTCTTTTTCGACCTCCTTTAACTGTACCTTGTAGAATCATTTTGGCCAACGTGCTGACCTTGAGACATGTCCATACCTCTGCAGCTTGTGTTTCTTGACCATTGCAAGGAGTTATATATGTGGCCCTCTTGCATCTTGGACTTCTTTCCTTACTGTTTCATTCATGATGTGATCTTTGTATGATATTCCTAGGGGTCTCGGAAAGCACTTCATTTGCAGAGATTATATTTCAGTAATAGTGACATACAAAAGAGAAAAATATCAACAGCTGAATAAGTGAATGGGATTAATCCTTCCCATATCAGTATAGTCTGACAAAATGCAAAGTATATTTTATTTTTCAAATTATGATCATTCATAACATATGAGTATGACTCAAAATTTCTGATCAGTGGATGTCATTTAAGTTTAGATTATTTCTCGTGCAGCTGAATTTTATTACTGATTACTGACTGATGGTTCAGGTCTTTGGCAAGCATTGTACTCTACTTTCCTAAGCAAGTGTGCATGCTAGCAGATCAGATTAACCCATTGTTCCCATCACTGTTACAAAGGAGACCAAAGAGAATGTGAAGCTGCTGTTGCAGTTGGCTGATGACTTTGTGACCAAAGGCAACATCCACGCCACCAGCATCATGGAGTGGTGCTCTATGGTGGACAAACGCTACAAGCTCTTCTCCTCTCGCATGGAGAAATACAGGGTACAGCTACAGGCTAAACTAGGTGTCACTCCTCAGGAAGTAAGTTTTCAATCATTTTTCTTTGTTCATATCACTAGAAGTGTTGAGTCACTCATCTTTACAAAGGAATTCTCTCTTGTACAAGTAGTATTATCAACACTGTAGTCATTTTGATATCACACTCAAACATGAACTGACTCTTATAGGATCAAACAAACTTACATTTACAGTTTGTAAAATATAGAACAGCTGAGAAAAACAGGAATTATTTGGGTCATGGCTGATGTAATGAATGGGGTCTTTTGCAAAGAGTATTTTGTCTTGAGTTTTCTCTCAAAAGTGCTTTAGTTGTGATGATATCTGGGCAAAAATGTGTTTTATATGTTATACACAGTTTTGATCAGATTGCTTTGTTTTCACATATTAGTCATGCTATCCTCAAGATACCTGTAGGACAATATAATTTATTTTTTACATGTTATTATCATATAGTTTGTGTTAATTTGGTGAATTTTGCTCAGTTTGCTCTTTTGTTTCCAAATCCTTAGCAAAATGAGAAAGATGAGCAAAGGCAGAGTGATAGCTCTATAGAGGAAAAACTTGAACAGACGGGCACTGCTAAAGAAATAACAGAAGAAAAGAGGAAGTCTGCCAGGCGAAGAGAGTAAGTGAAAGAAAAACTGATTTTTTATTCATGTGTTTGTTTTGTCCATCATGTGCCGTTTAGCCTTAAGAGAAATAGAGTTATCTGTCGTGTGCTGGTATATGGCTTTGGGCTATACATGGATCTCCTCACTACCGTTAAAAGCCGAAAATTGAAGTGATATGGCCATGTCGGAATATCAATGGGTCCGACCAAAACAATCCTACAAGGCACAGACCCTGGCGGAAGAAGACAAGGAGGACAGAAAAGGAAGTGGAAGATAACGCCCAGGAATGGACTGGACTTGAGATGGGAGACAACCTAAGGATGGCAGAGAGGAGTGGAGGATGATTGTCATTACATCTTCACAGGCGACCCGACGAACTGTAGCACCAGTTTAAGGGACCAGTCAGTCAGTCAGTCATGAGGCTTTGGTGACAGACAGCTTCTTGTACTTCTTCCAATACGACCCCACCTTCCACCACCACCACCTTTTCCTTGGTCACCTTCTTCCTCTAAAGCCTGACTCCTTCATAGTGAAAGTCCTCGCTACTGGCTGTCCAGTTGGTATTTTCTTGCCAGCCAAAACTACTTGATGTATAAAGGTTATTGGAGCATTTCAAATAAATGCCTTCTTGTCTTTAAGAACAATATCCACATTTGTTTTCTGAGCTGACTCTTCTGATTGAAGGACGGGGAGCCAAAATGCTCTGCTCTTCAGCCTCTCTTGGCATTGATACAGGCTTCTAAAAGAACTCATATAGAAATACTTTTGCTTTGTGAAAGACTGAATGTAATAAACATTGTTGGTTGATATTTCCAGCTGTGTCCTTTTGCTGCAGTGAACTGGAGTAACCAGATTAACCTTTTGAGAAAATTGTCTTTTTTTTTTTTAATTACATTACGTGTGTTGTGGTTTGGATGAAACCTGATTTGGACATGTTTATTTGCATTATAGTTTGTAGGACATTGCACAGGAACAAGCAACCCAAAATTGGTGTTGTAATTATTGCAAGGTGCAAAACATCAGCTTAGTGCTATCTGCATTACCTCTCCTTACTTGCAAGAGATATTGTTAATGAATGGTTATATTTGATTGAAATTCTTGTGAATGCGTGTGTGTTTCTTATGTTTAACAATTTTTTTTTACTGCAAACAGCACTGAATGAACCAGTCACCTTGTAAAATTATTATTTTTTGGGGGGTGGAGTACTAGTGGGTTATTCTGTTTGTTTATTCATAGCTATATGTGAGATTACAAAGAGAAGCATTGATTGTAATTAAGTGGGGGATTGTGAGTTTAGACATTTATGAGACAGGCAGTGACAGGAATGTGGCAGTGGTGATCACAGAGAGAGATTGTCAGGGAAAACGTTAAACTTAATGAGAAATGGATTGGAAGAGCAGTGTGATCAAAGAGGGTGATTGCTAGTTAAGACATTTATGAAACTGGAGTGAAGTTTGTCCGTGAAGAAAAGAAATGGAGGTTTCTGTGCTAAATGATGTGTAAGATGGCCATGCTCCAATATCAGCATTTATTAACAATATTTGCTTGCAAATAAGGAGAGGTAATGCAGATCATACTAAGCTGTTGTTATGCCCCTTGGAAATTTTTTTTACAACAATTGCTTTGGGTTGCATGTTCCTGCAATGTCCTACAAACTATATGTTCAGTATGTATTTTGTATTTATTGAATGTGACAAAATACATGCTTTCTTGTACCTTTTTTTTTTTTGAAACTAAGAGCTTGGGAGAGAATAAGAAACTAGAAAAATATTTCTGTCTGCATGTGCCACAATATGTGTACTGTGGTGTTTACACACAGCTGATTTCTTCCTCTTTGTTTTCTTTCCTCTTTCAGATTCATCATGGCAGAACTGTTGCAAACAGAGAGGACATACGTCAAAGACTTAGAAATCTGTATAAATGTAAGTTGAACGAAAGCATAACCACTACTACAGGAGGCTGAGTTGCCTATAAAAACCGTAACCATGTTGTTAGAAAGTGATCACAAAACACAATAGTGTTATGTTATTTTTTGACCACGGTTGTGGACAGCTGAGATATCCATCACTACAGGCTTATAAAAACCATAACCATGAGCAGAGTTACCATCTAAGTTTTATTCTTCCAGACCTCTGGGAAAAGTCATTATATTTCACTTCAGCGTTTTGAACTACAGGAACCACCTCTTAGTTTTGTCAGACATGCATCTTTTAATCTGAGACTTGAACAGTAGAAATGAAAAGAAATCACTGGATGCCAGATCAGACTACCGTGGATCTTCGGGCAAATTTTCAATCTTTATGTCTATGAAGAAAAATGTTATTGATTTTGCTGTCATATAGCATAGCTAGCAGGTATGTAAGACATGACATGGTGAAATCAGGTACTCGTCAAACCAAGGTCAATGGAGAAATCACCTGTTTTTTCAACAGTGAATGAAGTTTTAATGCAATTTTTTTTTTCGTCACAGAACCCTATATCAATCTAAGAATGCATTTGAGAGTTACATTTGTTGAAATAGTTTAAGTAACAGCTCAAAAAAGTGTAATTTATTCTCATGGTTTAATAAACATTAATAAAGATTGACAGAAGTGATTGGCCATTTTCTCACGTACCTCAACTGCTGCAACCCCTTTGTTTTAAACTGTCAATATCTCCACTTTTACTAAAGGTACAACAAAAGTTATTTTCACACACAGAAAGGGAAATGTATAAACTTCACAGTAATACCAATAACTCCATATTCTCAAAATTCGATTAGAGCCTGATTTTATTGTGTCATATTTTGTACATCAGGGATGTCAAATTTCCTACTTTAGTAAGATTTCCTACTTTTTTTGGCCGTCAGTTATTTCTCATTTGGCCCCCAAATCCGTTTATTATTTACCTTTAATGCACTTGAGTTTTATATGTTGCTAAAGAGTATGACAGGAACATTTCTTACTTTTTCATGTAGGCAGATTGACATCCCTGGTATATATGTTTTAACAGCTGCTAGATGGATTTCTGTGTTGCATAGACAGTTGATTGAAGCACTTCTATTTTTATTTCTCTTCCAGTGTTACTTGAAACCAATGTCCGACCCCAGTATTAATGTTCCCTCTGGTATACAAGGCAAGGAACATGTAGTCTTCAGCAATATGGATGAGATTTATGAATTCCATAAGGAGTAAGTAGTATCACCTTGTGTGATCTTGATAAATTAAAAATGAATTAATTGGCAGTCATCAGTAGTGTTGATACATTTCTGATAAACAAAATGTTCAGATTATTTTTAATTTCAAATTTTATTTGCTGACAAGGAGAAAATAGCCTGTGTGTGGAGAAATATACACAGCCACATCTAATATTTAAAGAGTTCAGTCATTTTTACTTTAATTAGTATCCACACTTTGAAAAGTGATTGTAAAAAGAAGTATACACTTAATGGAGAATATTTTTTTTGTTTTTTGTTTAAAATGCTCAATTTCTAACAGTTTATGACCTGTAATGTGAAACAGAAAACTTGTGAAGAAAAAAATTCAGCTTTGGAAAACAGAATAGTTGTAGGAAATATTGGGAAATAGAGTAGGACTTCAAGATCAAGAATGATGACTGGAAAACATTTGATAGACAGTTTAGTGGACTGAATAACAGTAAAATCTGAGTGTCAGACAGATGTAAATGTTCCGTATACATTTTGTATTTTTCGAATGTGACAAGAAATATGCTTTCTTATATAATTTTTTCCTTTTTTTTTTGTGAGTATCTAAATCATGAAACCTCTGTGCAGAATTAGTATCACATAACTGCCAGGTTGTAAGATAACAGTGTTATTTTTCTTTATATTCGCAGTGTTTTCCTCAAAGAATTGGAGAAATATGAAACAATTCCAGAGGATGTAGGTCATTGCTTTGTTACCTGGGTAAGTAACCAACAAACTGATGTCATGAACATTTTAGAAAGTTGAAAACGCATATGTTGTAATTCAACTGCCATCTATTACGATTTGAATCGTAGCAAACTGGTCAGTTAACTTGTGGCTAATAAATAGTGTTGTATTGTTTTTAATGAATCATGTTGTGCAGTGCACACATGAGAGGTCATATGCATATTCATGTAGCTATTTAAAGCGCGGTCAGGAGAGATCGAGTACATTCCAGTGTGTGTCTCGTAGGGTCTGGCAGTTTTGGCCCGACCTTGCATGTGTGTTTGCTATATCACGACACACCAGTGGCACCGAGAAAGCACTAGAAAGGAAGCTTCTCGATTGATGATGTGTGTATAAATACAGAGCCCGGTCAGTGAGAGAGGAGAGGTGTCT
>JBCAUA010000010.1:418258-437793 GCA_038406235.1 Peronia verruculata | reverse complement strand
CCCCACACACACACACACATATTATGCTTAGATAAAATCTTGATTATCTGCAGGTGAATAAAATGTCACTGACTGACAAAGTGGAAGGTGAGCCTCTCCGGTTCCAGCTGACCGACCGGACTCCAGGCTCAGATGTACGTATGATCATTCAAGCAAACTCGGAAGAAAACAAGGATACATGGATTAAGCAAATTCGATCAATCCTGGATATGCAAGGGGATTTTCTCAGAGGTTAGTTGTGAAAAAATTATTTTCCAGGACAAAAGTTGTATATGTGGGATCATTTAGATTTGTCCAGTCCTTATATCATGGGTATTAACAGAATAGCTCCAGTCCAAATATTAAAGATCAGTAACATATTGTTATGCTCTTTCACACCAAGGGGTCAACTGAAAATTTACAAAAATGTTGTGAACATAAGTTATTTGGGAAGTGAATATTTGCTTTTCACTCAAGAATGGTCTTGTATGTCAGCGGCACCTAAGAATTAGTCTGGAAGATCTGCATGTTGCTCGAGTGGGTGAACTAAGTTAAATATGAATGTCAAAATTTTTGATATATAGAGTAATCAGAACCAAAGGGGAAAAAAAAAAAAAATAAATGTGTGTTACTTTGAGGTAAAAATTACCCAACTATGGCAAAATATATACAAGTTTTTGTGATCCTGTATCTAATAAGTTCCAGTATGTTAACAAAAGCTCTCTGTAACAATGGACTCATTTGTCATGGGCCACCAACATATGTTCACTTGTTTCTAGAGTTGGTTGAAACACAAGCACTGTTTTGTTCTTATTTTATTTTGCTGTAAAGCATTTTTTCGTTCATCTTTTTTTGTAAAGAGAAGAAACACCCTGAGCTGTAATTAACACATATCTCTGGTGGATGTAGTCATCACAGATTATTTTAGAATTTGATAAATTATTGCCACTATGGCTGGGAGCATTTTGCATCAATTAAAAAAATTGGAGAGTTATTGAGATTAAAGCGCAGTGCATATTTCGATAAATTTACATCAAATTGAGAAGAAAATATGATTTATTGCCATTTTTTTAATTTAAAATTACAAATCATTAAAAGCTAAGCTGTTGATATGTTTGTATCTGTGTAGCTTCACGTAGTCTTTATGTAATTGGTCAGGAAATTTTTAACATTTTTGTCCATTGAGATATAGTTTTAGTATAGGGTGAGAAGGAGAGATATTTCCTAAATTAAGATTTGGCTTCATATAGATGATCTTTAATGTTTTGTTGTGTTTTAGTTTTAGTTTTGTCTCTTCATGTGAATTAAAAAACATTGAAAAAATATTTATTTGCAAACCAAATGATTCAAAAAGATATTTGTTTTTAAAATATGTATGATTTTCTTCAGATAATTAATACATTCTTTTGCATGTTCTGTTTAGTTCGAGCAGTTGGAAATTGTAAAAACAGTTGTGGACTTGAACCATCAACAAATTTTCATTATCAGTGAAAAAAAAAATGTTTTTCTTAGTTCTCTGAGGGAAAAAAAAAAAAAAAGTAATGTTCTTTTAAGTTACATACATTTCAAGCAAATATTCCAGGTTTCAACTAATATAACTAAGATTTCTTGTCTCAGTTTCAGTAAAATTTTAAAAGGTTTTGAGGATGATGAATATCAGCCGAAAAATACCATGTTTCCTATTTAGCTGCCGAGAGTAGTCTAAAGCCTGTTGAAGGAATTTACAAGGAATGTTGCTTTATACAACAGCCCCGGTCAAATTTTCATAATTTTTTTTATATGTTTCACTGCTAATGCATTTCTTTTTTTTTTTGTTTCCTTCTCATCTTCTTCCACAGCGCTTCAGTCCCCAATAGCCTACCAAAAGGAGCTCACTAAAGAATTGTAAGTGATCACATTTACACCTGTGTCTGTGTTAATTTTCATTGTTTTGTTCTTTTTTTTTTTTTAAACTTTTGTTTTATTTTGTGTTTAGTTCTTACACGTATGTTTTGAGTGGACAATGTTCAAGCTTTCTGCATTTCTCAGTGGTCACAAATGGCACAAGTGTAAATAGGGCAGAGAATGACATAATCACCTTGTTTTAACGATGGGAATTTTCATTTCACAAGCCCTGTTACTTCCCTTTGTGATATTTAAAGACTGTTGACCAAACATTCTAGTAAGGTATAAATTGTAAATAATATTTTTAGTTGTATTGTTAAATGTACGAACAGCCTGCTTTTATATTATATTAAGAAACTTTTTTTTATAACTGAGATTCTTATCGGGATTTTCATAGAATGTATTCAAGCGAAAAAGAATTTCGAATTTGATCTTTTCCCTCTTTACTTGGTTCGTTCAACAATTCTTGTGTCTAGTAAAAGAGAAATAATTAGGTGAAAAACAATCCCTTTCACAGCTCAACATGAATGACTGTACTTGGCTCTGTTAGGCATTGTTTTATACATTACGTTGCACTTTCTAGCCATGAATACTGTGAGTGAGTACAAGACAAAGATATTTTGCCACAAGAAATGAAACTGAAAAAATCTGTTGGAAATATTACATCTTCATCTGAGCATAGGCTATGTCAGCACTGCTTATCTACACACTCATGTCCTGAGACATGCATGGTCACAAACTTATATGTTTGTGGATTGATAATGAATCATAAGAATATCTCAGCCTCTTCTGAGTTAACTCCTAGCATCTGGCACGCTGCCACATGTGGTGCATAGACAGGTTATTTTGCAGACAAGCCAGTTGATACAGTTTTCAAAAAGACAACAGATTTTATTTTGGTATTTTTGTTGATGATGGTTGATTGGGGGTGTCCTGGGAGTATTTTGGATGCTGACTTTAACCATTATCATCAGATTCGGTATGGTCCAATTAGAGGAAAACATATTTTTTTTTTAAAAGTTGAAAGCGCACTTGATTACTGTGGTATCAGTCTCTATCTTGAAGTTAGCCATCTGATTTTGCATTCTTCCCTATAAATGGGAATCTATATTTTTAACTGATTTGCTTGAAACTTTTCATACATACCTTAGAATGATCATAAAAGGTTTTTGATAATTGGCTAATTTTTTTTTTTTTTTCAACAAATTTTTAAAATCAATTTGTAGAACTGTCCTAGATTTTCTGAAAATGTGACTCTGAATCTCAAATTTCTCAATAATTTAAAGAAAAAAAATCTTTTGCTATGAATTTTTTTTGTATTGTTTTTCTCTACTTCAAACCTAGTTCGTGACAATTGCTTCAGGTATTAAAAAAAAAAGTAAATCACAAACTTGTGCCAAAGAATGTCATTTTGAGAAAAACACATTTAAAGCTTTTGCACTAGAAAAAACTGTCAAAGGAACTTTTGATTGGCTG
Source organism: Peronia verruculata (assembly GCA_038406235.1). Lineage (NCBI taxonomy): Eukaryota > Metazoa > Mollusca > Gastropoda > Systellommatophora > Onchidiidae > Peronia > Peronia verruculata. Next base: position 434,454 of record JBCAUA010000010.1, on the reverse strand, counting down.
TCAACCTCGATATATGTTTGCTTCACAAACTAGAGTTCCCTTCATAACTTTTACATCTTATTTGCCTTTTCCTGGGCCTCTACTTACATTTTCCCTCCATTTTTGCTCCATTTCTCTCATTCAACAAAAGGGCTCTCATAGTTATTTCAGGGTCCAGGAAAGTTTAAATATGGCCACCATGTCTTTGTCAACCAAAAGCAAGAGTGTCTTTACCCTTGCTGTGACAGATATCCTCTACTGTATTTTGAAACAGCAGAAAGAGGGTATACTTCACCCTCGTTGGGCTGTGAGAAGTCTATTTTAAAGGCCCAGGTGAAAGCTTTCACCGATATTTGATGTGGTTCGAGTCTCATATGGTCAGCCAATGTCCAATCTATGGCATTGCGGCTCCAGATATTAGTGAAGGAGATCATAATCAAGTCTTGTGTATGCTATTCGTCCATAGTGGGTGAAATATTGATATTCTTCCACTGCATATAGAGTCCTGAATGAGCCAGAGGCTACTGAATGATCGCCTTTGCCAACAGCTGAGAATGGCACATCAGCTCTTTTATACCCTTTTTATATTCATCAAAGAGTGAACTTTTAAAAGAAAACATAACCCAAAATCAGGGTATTCTGAGCAAAAGTCCAGTATCAGTTACACATACTGATCACACATAGTATCTCTGCACGTCAACAACAAAGCGTTAGCTAGTCCCACTGTCAACTGTTCCTTGATGATTGGAGTTTGAGAACTTTTGAATTTCTGTTGATTAAATTTGTGATATTACTACTGAACTGTTGGGAAAAGAGTGGGTACAACCAGTTTCATAATTATGTGTGATTACAAAATGCAAAAACAACTTCATGCCTTATGGAAGATGGACTTGGTTGTTGAAAGCAGCAGTCGCTCAACTCAGCATGGGTTCTGTGAGTAGTTAAGTGTGAAAAAAAAAAAAATCGTTGGTCTGGGAGCTCACTCAATCAGACCCGGTGAAAAGTGAGTCAAAAGCATGAGCTTTTTTCAAAAGGCAAACTGAAGACACAAAGCCACAAGCAATACTCAAGAAGCCCTTCAGAAAGCATAGAATAAGGGAGGGTTATTTATTATTTTCTCTGCAAAATTGCGGCACTCTCTGCTTTGTAGAATTATTTCTATTTGTTTGGTACAGAATTTTTTTGTTGTTTTCTTTTTTCTCAAAACATTTTCCCCCCTCATTTTTCTGTCAAAACTTAGCAACATATTTTATCACTTTTGGTCCAGTGTTATGTATAAGACTGATATTACAAGACATGGATGGCTGGGGCCATTAAGTGTTCAGCACATAATTAGCAAGTAATTTTACAAGATTGAGGTCTACAGTAACTGGATACTTTCACCCTTTATTAAGGTGATTTTGTCTGACAATATAATTTAACCTGTAATTTTATAGAGGAAGACCTTTGAGCCATTTGAGACCACTTTATTTGTTTATGAAGTCATTGACAGCTTTTGGGAGCAAATTGTTTGTTTTTGGATTCATTTTTCTTTTTTTTTTTCTCTGATATTCTTATCTGCATTATAATTGTTGTGTTTTTTTCTTTTTTTTTTCTTTTTTGTTATCTCATGTTCATGTAAGAAGTGATACAGTTAATCACATTTTTTTTATTTTCATCTTGAATCCGAGGAGTGGAAATTGTCTGAAGCAGAGTGGCTGCTGCATTGAAAATTCATCTTTTGAAAAAAAAGAAAAAAATGCTGTAGATCTATACTTGATAGAAAGACAAATTAATTGTGCTTTTAAACAAGTTCTTGTGAAATGCTTAAATTTTAAGCCTGGATTAATGTGGTAAAATATGTTCAAACAGTAACCATTTTAGTTATGGTACATTTTGAATTTCCACTCCTCATTCATTTTCACCTGTATATTTTAATCTGGAAATGCAAGTTCATTTCATAAATGCAAATTTAGCTGGAGCTATGTATCATTTAAAAAAAAAAAAAAAAAGTCTGGCCCGGTTGTGACACTTGTGTATGTTGGTTCCTTTACTTTGTTAAGCACATGGTGTGATAGCAGATATTCCATCATGAAGTTGGTGTTGCAGTTCATCACTTCTTTGACTAAGAGTGTATGTCTTGAATTCCCACTGCAGTCAAGTCTCTTAGAAAATCACAGCTAAACTGTGGCTGATGTAAATCAGAATAATCTTAGGCTAAATGTTTCAGTGTGAGTTGCCCGCTGTTCTCTTTCTGACTGAAATTTTAGCCATCCACTGCTAACTTAATCTCAGGATCCCACTTATTCTCGTTATGGCTCAGCCACAATTTATTCACTGTAAAACAGTTAAGGCATAAAGTGACAGTCCAGGCCAGATCTTTAAGGCAAAAGTTATATTACTACTGAATTAGTGTAGCTGGTCAGCATTCATATCAAGTTAATGTACAATCTGTTTTACACCCAGGGTAAATGAGCCAGAAGTTGTGCCAGACAATCTCAAGCCACAGCCATTTTTATCCATTTTCCAACTCGGATGCAAAAACAAAGAAAAAAATGTTTTCAGGTCATAAAGGTTAACTTTTTGTTTTGTGCACAAGAAAAGCAAACCAAAACAAAACAAAATTAGTATCTGAGTCGGAAAATAGTAAAACACAGCGTAGCTTGAAATTGCCAGGTGCGATTTCCGACTCTTTTGCCCTAGGTGCAAGGCATTTGAGCTAGGAGCTAAGCCATATTCTGCTTCTGTATTTGTGTGCCAAGTTTTTTTGCATCCCTGTGTTGTTGATAATTTTCAATGCCAAATATAAAACTGAATATTTTTTTCAATCTGAGTTTGGTTAGATTTCTTTTTTGTTTTATGGCTTGATGCTGAGAGATGCATTCTTTGATTTCACTTTATGGTGTTTTATTTTTTTGGGGATGCAGAGTCACTTTCTTATTTTAGATAGTGGTTTGTGGTTTGGTAAATTGAATTTCCTTATGCTAGATTTATTTATGTGACTTACATGGTGACAGTTTAGACTGTAAGAATTTTAAAGAGGAAATTTCAGGTAGAAGCTCAAAAACATATAAATATATATACATTACTATTCAAACCACATCAGCAAACAATGAGCAGTAATGGTGATCCCCAAAAATGGTGCATTTGATGCTTCTAAAGATGTCAGTTGTGGATGGTGAAAACTTTTTAAGACAAAAGCTTTGCTGTGGCAGTAATGATCCAGAATATAAAAAGACTTGATTGACAGGAAATGACACCAGTGAAAATGAATGTATTTTAAAGAATTGCTTCATGTTCTTTGTGAATACAGATTTCAAAATCAGCTCCCTTCACTTATAGCCTTTGTTTTTTTGTTGTTTTTTTTTTTAACTTCACCCTATATCAAGATAACCTGGCTTAAGAGCTGTGAAATTTTCACTAATACAAGAATTGCACCATGGAAAGATATTTGTGTGCCACAGATGTTGGATACAGTGAGATAGATAGTTATTGTTTGCCTTTAAACTGATGATTATTTTGGTGTAGGTATTTCATTCACAATCGACTGTTTTGTAGAAAGGGGGGGGGGGGAGAAGAGATATAAAAGTGTGAAAGAATTAAACCTTTACCTGCTTAAAAATAGTCAGCTTATTTCTGAGATTTTAAGCGACTTTTGAAATTAAAGTGGTTATCAGATGAATGTGTCACTGCTACTTTAATGACTATGAAATTCAGGGAATGAACCAAAAATAATTTTTAAAGTGTCTGAGCTTCCAAATTATGAAAGTAGAACTGGAATATTAATGGAGAGGTCAAGTGACTGGTGTGAACATAGCCTTGTGTAGAAATGAGTAATTCAGTGATAAATTTGCTGTTATTACTTCAGGCAGACATTGCACTGTGTATAGGAATCAGCCCTACAAGATCTCTCACCTCTTGTTGGATTCACCGTTTACTGATTTTGCCATCAGCAGAGCACATTATCATCCCAGGCTTTTGCTATTTGTTTATTTCAGTTGATGTTGCCTACAACCCAAATTCCTCCCCCACCTCATCTCTCACTTCACATACATCTGCGTTCAGAATAGAAGTGTAGGCACTCTGCATTTCTCTTTCATTCTCATCACTGCGCTGGACTCAGCGTCCACCTCCACAGTGGATGGTCAAACGTGATGTTTATTTCTATGCAACCACTGAATCTACCGCTGTCGTTTAATAGTGCATTTCCTGATCACCAACTCATGTGAGGTTATTATAAAACGAGCAAAACTTACCCCGCTAAGCCAACCAACCCGTCGTACCAACCAACCAACAACCTTAAACCAACCAACCAACCAAAACCGATAATGCTTATGAATTATTTATGCTGTCTTCATCTGGCATCCTGTGATGTGTTGGCAACTGTACAAAAAATAAAACAGTGCCAGTTGTAGAAGATGGGTGTATTTCTGTCTTGAAAAGGATTGCACGTAGGAACTACAGCAAGTAGGTTCTAGTAGCAGTGTGCGTTCTAGAGCCAAATCAAGAATATGAGAACCTTCATCACCAGCAAGCCAAGTTTTGCCTGATACACTCGACACATACTGCATGGAAGGCTGTGTCTTTTCATGGACAAAGCAGTTCAGTGTATTATGTTTGATTCTGTTAATGTATTTAAATATTGTTTTGTTTAGAATATGGAAATTTTGTGGAATGTTATGCTTTGATTATAGTCATGCTTAATTTTAAGTGTGTTAATTTTACACTTGGATGTAACATTATGTTCTTCATTATTCTTAGATGTGTGTTGTACATATTCTCCTTTTGTATTGAATTTGCTGCAGTTTAGTTTTTGTCTGATGTTACTTTGACATTCCTTTCTCCCTTGTTTTTCTCTGGTCTGTTATAGTGCGGCCTTTAATGATAGATAGCTCAAGTGGTCAAGGTACCTCCTTAAATTCAGGCAACGCAATAGTTGATGCCACATCACATTCATTTCTTTGTAGACTCAAGTTACTTTCAGGATAATCTTCTTGATATCTACTGAATGATAGTTTGTGATTTTCCTTCATATTTTGGAGAATCTTTTGACCAGTAGTAATCATCCAGCTTATTGTCTGTAACCGACCCTTGTAACTGTTTGATATTGGGTCCACCCTGAGGCAGGGGATCAACAACATGAATAGATTGTTTGTGTGAAATTATTATCCATGCTTGTCACAGTGTGACATTGCTGTTTTCACATTTGCACATTTTGTTCTTGCTAATTGTTAGAACTCTGCCCGCTTTTATCAACTATGTCAGTGTCTATGGTTACTGAGAGCAATATTAGTGAATGTTAGATGCAATGGAGCCATACTCTCTCATCACTTCAACTCAATTAGGCCACTTCAACTTTTTTTTTTTTTTTTTGTGGCTGCTAAAGTTTTTTGATTTGTGTGTGAACAGAGTGGAATAACTAGAGAACTCAATGGAATTTTTTGTAGCATTTTGTGATAATTGAATTCACACTTTTGGTGGAAGAGTTCAGATTTAAAAAAGAAAGAAAAAAAAAAAGAATAATAAAAGCAATCTTGTGGTTTACGCTATTCCTGTTTATCACTTTTGTATCTAATTCTTACAGTAATGAATATCTCAATTTCAAGTGGTATATGAAGTGTCTTTGACTTGTCTAACAGATCAGCTCCAGAATTCAACAATGCAGGCTCTGGGGATTCACATCTCAGAAAAACCCAATCACATCCGCTTAACAGGGCTCACTTAAGCCCCTCAAAGTCGGCAGCCATGAAAACACATTCAGACAATGCAGGGGCAGGAGCCAAATCTAAGTCTGACCGATGCAAGTCAGTCCCTGGACCATTCCCACAATCCCTTGTGGAACTTCCCTCTAACGTTATGAAAGAATATGCTGCTGGCAAAGCTTCTTGCCCTAACTCACCCTTGGAGACCAGTAAAGAATTTCTACGCAACAATAACAGCGACGGGAGCATCCGCAAATTTTCCTCCCCAGCTGTTGATGCAACCAGCGGCTCCAGTTCACCAAAGCCCAAAAAGACAATATTTGAAGGCTTTCGAAACACACTGGGTCGGAAGTCCAAATCCAACGACGTGGCAGCTGCCAAATCATCGGATGTAGCAGCTACTTCTTCACCTCAGTCACCAACCAGCAGTAGTGGAGCCCTAGACCAGGCGCCCACTCTGTTCTCAGCAGAGGGAGGAAGTTCAGAGGCAAGAACGGCAACACCAGAATCCTCGGATGACCCAGCAACTGCAGCCGCAGCAGCATCATCAACATCATCAGCGATGGCAGCGGCAACATCACTTAGTCCCTCCACATCCTCGGGTCGGGTAAGTGGACGCAATGTCAATTCGTGATGGAAAGAGGAGGTAACTTGGTTTAAACAGGCTAAAAAAACAAAAAAGAAAGTTGCCGCCCTCTCACCTCACATGAGTTCCTCGCTCGTTCGTTGGTTGGTTCATTCGTTCCTTAGTTTGCTGCATTCACTCATGCATCATCCTCTGATCGGTTCACCTGGTTGGTTGGTTTTTTTGCTCGTCCAACTGCTTGTTTCCCATTGGTTATCTTATTCGTTCAGTACCTCCCAACTCTTCCTTCAGCTCCATCCGTTGCTCTTTCCAAGTCAGCATAAAAGTATTCTACGTTCACCAGGAACTTAGTTGATAAACTAAACAGTTGTGAATGTGACTCCTACCGATAACTGACCATAGCAACTCACCACAATCCACAGTGGATCACAAGATCTTTCAGGAAGTTTAAATCAAGTTCTCTGTGAAGCTTCATTGAGATTTACTGATTCAAACTGTACAAATGGTAAATCTTCATGATGTAATAATTTAACTACTGTGTATTATTTTCCTTTGTTAAATATTTTTTTTTTTTTACCTAAGGGTTTAAGTATTCTCTAATTCCTGTGTATATATATATATAATTATATATACATACTTTTTTTTTTCTTTAAATGAAAAGGTGAGAAAATAATGGAATCATTGTTGATATTAAGCAAACCATACCAACAAGTTAATTGTCTTCTGTTTTGTCTGTTGGTTTATTTTTATACTTTATGTGTTATAATTTATAGCTTGTTCTGTATTTCATAATTACTAGTTTTACTGGCATGCTGTTTGAGATAGATGTGCATTTTGCTGAGATATTTGTTTAACTTTTTCCTTTATAATCTACTCTGTTCTGCTTCAAAATAAGTGTCTGTGACAATGAATCTAGCAAAAAAGTGCTGTGGTAAGTATAGAGAGTCAGCAAACCTGTTGATTCATACAGCACTTGATCTACATAAAATTGAAAACAAAATATCAGCATGCCCAGTGACATAAGTCAGCAGTGAATTATGGCCATGAAAATATGCAAACTTTTCAGTTCTTTTGATTTTTTTCCACGTCATGACAGATCAGAATTGTATACTGATATCCTTAAGGCAAACGAATACATGTATTATGTATCTATGGAATGAACTGTGAGATAGATATTGGAATGGACAAGAAGCATAATATCAAGAGCATGTTTTGTGACTGATATACATTTGAATTGAATGTTTATTAGGAATAAGTATGCCTCTGAATCATAGTAGCAAAACATATGCCTCTGAATCATAGTAGCAAAACATAACCAAGTTAACAGATGATACTGTAACAGCACAGGATTGGAGTGTAAAAAGATAAAATGCAATAGAATCTCCTAGAATATACCCTCAATTCAGCTGATCAGCTGTATTGATCCGCCTCATTGATTTTTTGTACTCTGGAACTGCTATTCGCAGCATTCATCATAGGTTTGTCTGTCATAGCTTTTCTTTTCTTTGCGAAACAAAGGGCGATTACTAATGAAGAAATGTAGAACTAGCATCTACGAGTTGCTTTTAGTAGGTATCCACAGCCACAGACCATCTTATTTCAAAAGATTTATTCTTCATGTACGTCTGCAAAACAGGAGAAAGTTGCCACTGGAGAAACATAGAAGAAACATCCACTAGTTGCCATCATTAATTGCATAAGAGATATTCTGTCTTTTAAGAGATTCATTCCTCAAAGGTGTCTTTGTCACAAACTTCTTGTATTTCTGAAGAGTAGAGAGAAAATAAGGAACAGCCAAACACAGAATCATAGAACAACTGTCCATCAATTGCCATCAATAGTTGAAGACAGACATTTTTTTTCACTTTAAAATGATATGATTTGTCTTTCAATGTTCATTTTTTTTAGTTTTACACCCAAAAGGATCACGAGGGAAATGTTCCACTTGAGACATAGTTTATGTTTATGTGTATTTCAGTTTGTATGTTTCAACATTTGTGTCAATGAAAACGTACGTGAAGTTTATAAATGTGTTTTCATAATTATGTACCGATTGAATTTCAAGCCTTCTTTGAAAGCAGTAAGTCTTAAAAAAAAAAAAAAAAGAAGCAAATTCCAGCCAACTAAAAAAAAAAACACAGAAATAACTAAGAAAAATAATAATAAAAATCAAATCGATTGTGTCATCAAACTATTTGATTGACACATGTAAAAATATTTTTTTTTTTAAAAATGATATTGTAAAACCAAGAATTTATTTCCAGTAGAAAAATCATGCACAAGGTGTGGGTAATTTGCTGAAGGTTTCAGTGAAGATAAAATATCTTGGAGAATCACCCCCCCCCCCTTTTTTTTTTCTTCTTCGATATACTTCAGTATCGTTCATAATATCTTTTAGTTTCTTTCTTTCTCTTTCTTTCCTTTTTTTTTTTTTTTTTTTTAATTTTTTTATTTATACGTATGTAATCCTTGAAAAGTTTCACTCATGTATATCTTTGATAATTTCAGAATATCAGACTCAGACTTACGTAAAATAATCTCTGCCAAGGAAACCATCCATTTTCACTTTTTCACAAATATCATGAACAATCAATATATCCACATCAAGAATTGATACTGGTAACACTGTTGACTTTAAGTGGGTGTGTAAACAAGCTAAATGAGAATTGCTCTTCAATATTTTATTTTAGTTCTCATATGGGATGGGTTTTCTGTTCGTTAATCCAGAAAGTATTTTATCTTTGACTCTGAAGTGGCAAATACTCCAGTAATTAGTCATGTCACCTATCTAAATATAAGTGGATATAAGTGGTGAGTTTTATGTCAGAGTCATGAAGGGAGATAACCACCCGCAGGAGATTGAAAGTCAGTCTTACCATAAACCGAGTCATGAACTCTGTATCGAAGCGGACATAATGCCATATACATCTTTGGTTATACAGTGTGTCAGTGAGCCTATGGGCTTACCTGAAGCTAATGTGGAAATCTCCGCATGGAGATCATGTCAGTTGAACCATTTTTATTATGATGGAGCTGAAAGATTTTTTTTCTGTGTGTATGTATGTATGTATGTATGTATGTATGTATGAGCTGGTGTATATATGTATGTATGTAGAGTGTCAGCCAAACATATCTGTGTGAATCAGATTTATCAAGTTATGGAACACAAACTCTGAGGAGCTGTGTGGAGAAACTGAGACACAAGAGTGTTTTGTAAGTCGAATACTGCATGCAATTCCTCCGTCTCATGCCCTTCCCTTCAACATATCCTGTCACCATCTGCCCCATTCTTTTTTTTTTTTTTTCCTCAACAACTAACATGTTTACTGATCTCAGAGGCAAAGGCTTTTCTCATAAACAAACAAAACGAATAACTTTCTGCACCAACATGCAGCGCACGAAGGATTCAATCCTATAAATGTGTGCCATACTTCATGACACAAGTTTTTAGGATCTGTTTTCACTCACTTCTCTTTTATCTTACAAATATATTATAAATGTTGACAAATCATATGGATCTGATTTGACTTTTTACATATGAAAATAATGATAATACTCCCAATGATATTCAGTATGACTGAGTGATACAGGACTTTTGAAAATGTGCAACAGTACAGTTCTCTTATCATTTTCAGCTACGCAATCAATTCATCATTCGGTATATTGTGATACGTTTATTCCTATTAAACAGATCAGTTCTTGAAACAGCTATTCTTCATCTTTTCAGTCTGTGTAGAAAATTCTGTACATCATCCTGCTTTTTACATAAATATTTAGTTCAGTTCATCAAAAGGATTCCTCTCCATCACTCTTTGCTTTCTGGTTTCAATAAATGACTTTGGAAGGCAAAAAGAAGTGGAAAATCGTGGTATAATTGGAAAGCATAATAATTGAGGTTTGATAGTTGGATCTTATGAGAAATTTTATTTCAATGTGAGTTTTATAAACTCAAATATACAAGCAATTTTATCATTTATAAAGGCATGCAAAGCATGTAAATTTTAGCATTAGACTGAAGAATGAAGAAAAGAAAACAGAGATTTAGTGCCAGGTTGAAAAAAAAAAAAGAAAAAACTTTATCCAACATTCTTTGACAGTATTGGTGCAGAGGGGTCATCACAAGGGTCAAATTTATTTAATCTGATAAAGAAAAAATGTTACGGATTTGTGAAAAATGTAGTAATAGTGCAGATGTTTAGCACTTAATGTTTATCTCTTTTCCTGTCCCCAATATTACTTGTTCTCGAGCTGCTATGTGCCTGTAATGTCATTGCCCTTTAAAAGCAAGGCATAATTGCTCCACTTCTTCACTGGTTAAATATGTACATAGTATAATAGTCACCTTTTTACCTCATGTTTGATATCTGCCCTCACTGGTGACACTGGTATTTTTACACTGCTAAATAAAAATATCAGCCTTTTTCAATATAAATTCAGTGAATTCATTTAAAATTCAATTTTCTGTATTTTTGTTCAGCATTAGCATCAGTTGAGAATGGTCGTGTTTTCTTGGAACAGTCTCATGTTTCTTGGAAGGAATAGGAGAGGCAGTATAATATTCATTCAGATGATAGCTAGTCCAAATGTTCATGACCACAAGGACATTAGAGATTGGTTCTGCACATTGTGTAGCTGTTATCATAGTATTCACAAGATTAAAAGTGTAGCTCATGAAGTTCAGTTCTCTGTTGCCCTATCTCCATTTTTTGCATTTTGAGAAAATTGGTGTTTAATGTTCAACAGCTGTTTTGGCACATAGGAGATAGGACAAAATGATTTTCAAAATTTACCTGTTTTGGCAAGTGGAGGGTGAAATAATTATATTGTATGGTAGATTTACTGTCCTTCTTTCAAGTGAAATCTATAATTCCAAACAGCCTACACTCGGAGATAGGGCAATAAAGAACTGAGCTCGCAAGTTGTATTCTTTCTAGAATCCTTGAGTTTTTTTTATACTTTTTATTAGAATTCTGTTATGAGAGCCGTTTTTATTACAGCAGTTGGCAGAAATGATTATAGGAGGTAGCGCAATAGATTCCTTGAAAAACAAGGAAGTATGTATGAACTAAACCATTTCTTTGTGCTAAAATATTGAATAAGCTATAATGTAGAAGAAGATATAGCAAGACCAAATAAGATCAAATAAGAAGATCAAATATGTGGACCTTTTGCCACCACAGTTAAGTTAAGCCAGGAAGAAGATTAGCAAAATAACTAGAAAAATAAATACATAAGAATTGATATTTGCCCCGAGAAGCGAGTCTAAGGATAAAGATAAAACTTAATATATCAGGAATGTCAAATTTCCTACCTGAGGAGGATTTCCTACTTTTTGGCTGTCAGTAATTTCTCTTTTGGCCCCATATTTATTTACTATTAACATACTTCATCAGTTTTATGTGCTGCTAAAGAGCATGCCAGGAACTTTTCCTACTTTTCCATAGAGACAGATTGACATCCCCGATATATATCATTAAATATTTCACCGCTAGCTGATTCAGACAAACCTATAAACTGATCATAGCATCTAAAGACTTGTTGTACAAGAAATGCAGACAATACATTGTGACAAGTTAATATTGACAGTGAATTGTAATGATGGTTTTTAAATAAATATATTCATCTGTTCAAGGCTGACTGCCATTTTTACAAGCTATTTTCACAACTCGTGGCAAGGAAAGGTTTAAATCATATCATTTGAGCTGTTTGTATTGCATTATTGTGAGTTAAATTATCATTACCTGCTTCCCCCATCAGCCAGTCAGAACTGGAGGCAATGGACACAGTGATCAATTTTTGTCTACTGAAAACTCTGTGAAGAATGTTTTGATTCACAAAGCAGGTTTTCATGAATAAGTGAGTAAGAGAAAATAAGAAACGTATATGATCAGATTAATAGTTTTGTTTTTTTTTTTGTAAAGGATACAATATTTCAATTTGAGAAATTGGAATTTGTTTACGGGTTGGGCATTCATTATTAGTTTTAGATCAAGATCCTCTGAAAGTTAGAAATACAACTATAATTTTATCATTCATTCAAACTCAAAACAGAGCTTATGATAATTTTATGAGTCATTCAAACACAGAACAGACCTGGTCCTGTTTGTTAGTTTTAGTTTTGGATAAAGGTTTGGAAGGAAAGGTTCAGTCACTTGAGTTTTAAGTGCCGAAAGACAAAAATCCATGAAGTATTGTGAAGTCTGTCATGCAAGATTTTACACACATTATAACCGAAGCAAGAAATGTTCTGTTGCATCATTTTCAGAGTACATTTTATTAAATAAACAGAGATCTGCTTATATTATTTCATACATGTATACAGCTGAGTCATTAGTCTGAAGCCACTTAATTTGAAAATGTGATTCAGAAAAGAAAAAAAATGTCAACAACAAAACAAACAAACAAACAAACAAACAAAACTGTTGCATTTGTATGTCTGTTTGATTTGTTTTGTTTTGTTGTCATTATTTTTCTTTTTTTTTTTTCTTTCTGTTTTTGTGTTGTTTTGTGTGTGTTTGTGTGTGTTTTTTGTTTTTTTTTATTTTCAAATGTCCACCGTTATTTGGATCAATTTCTCTTTTGCAACTGCTTCTGTTTGCAAAATGGAATGCATCTGTTAAATGTTATTTATTGATGTTATCGTCAAGCGCCCAGTGTTTTGTTATGACAAGAAATAAATATCTGACATTCTCCTGTAAATAGTTATTTTATAATATTGTTCTTAACAAGAAAGCTACATACAGATTTTTGTTTCCCCAAGACAAATGTGCAGATTCTGTTTGATTCTTTCATGATACTGTCAGTTGTATTTGTTTTATTTTCTGAAATATCAACTGTTACTGTGGTTCAATTTACAAATGCTGTATCATAATATTTGTAATATTACTCTTATCATTCATTAATTTTTTATTTTTTTTTTGTGAATGGTTTTGTTTACCTTCTTCAGAATTCTGCCAATGTTCATCTGAGCATCTAAATAAAAGTCTGTCATATACTTTGAATCAAATTTTCCATGATTTATTTTTTTTTTATTTTTCAAGTTAATTTCAGTTAAGCTTTAGTATGTCGTCACCTAGTTTGTTTGTTCTTTTGTTTGTGTTCATGGTTTGTTTATTTGTTCGTTTATTATTTTCTTAATGTGTGTCATTTTTTAAAATTTTATTTTAAAGGACTTACATGTTATTAACAAATACCTCACTGAAAGTCAACAAAATAGGATATATGTTTTTGTGTGAACATCTGTGTATTTGTGCAGTGAAAGAGAGAGAGAGAGAGAGAAAGAGGTATGTTAAGGTAAAGTATACATCTGAAGAAATTCAGTGGGATAATGTCAGAGGATGTCAGCCAAGTTCGAATACAGAGAAATATCTCATTGGTGTGTTTTTGCTCAAGAATATTTCCAGTTGACCCAGGTACCGTCCACATGACAGTCTGGAAAGAGACATCTTCAGAGCATCTATATAAGGAATGAATGGTCTTTGTTGGCATTAGGCTGCAAATTCTTCCTTTCTGCATCTGTGTGTCAACCTGTTTTGTGTGTACAATTGTCAGCTCTAACACTTGTGTTCTGCTTTCGCATGTTCTGCATACAAGTCTCACATTTCTTGCATGTCAGAACTGTGTGTGATTATCATAGATTCTCAGTCTTTGTTCATCCAGCTCCCACTTGGAAGACTTTGTCTGCAGCATGGAATAGCAACAAAACCCCACAACCATCAGATGAACAGTCTCATGAATAATTCATCTTCAGACACTGTTTGTGTTGCAGTGAGTTAAAAATATGTTTAAATATGGCTTGGAAATCATTCTGTTTCAAGATGAAATACATTTTGTTGAAGTATAATTACATGATGCATTCCAGTAGTTTTGAATAGAAAATGGGAAACAGGTGAGGGAAATTGTAATTCAAAAGAATCAGCATTTTTGTAGCTTTATCTCGACAAAAGGGGGGGAAAAAAATGAACCAGCAGTTGATTAAAACTGTGATCTTTTCCGTTTTATACACAAATTATTTCTCACCATCTCCCTAATAACTCAACAACAACACAGCTGAAAAGATCCTCTAGTTGGATGGCTTTCAAATTGGGGTTGATCAAGAATATAAAGCTAGGTCTATTATTGTGAGAAAATATTTTTCATCTCATGGGAAGCAGAAATGTTTCCCAACCAAATGAATGCAAGTTATCTTGGTGAAATTTTTAAAAATTTCAAGATATTTCTGTTTATAGTTAATTCATGTGATCCCATGATCTGCATGAATCCTGACTTTCTCAACAAAGCCTCATCTGACATTCAATTCATTTTGCCCAGTTGTGAAACAAGCAGTGATCACATCTCATCATTTCAAACTTGGACACGTGACAAGTCAACTTTTGGCAACAGGTAGATGGTGATTAGTAAAAAAAATTCAAAGGATTTGCTTGTTTTGGAGCAGTGGAACTGTTCATCTCAGAAGCAAGAGAAACAAAGATAGTGACAACATCTGTGGATATAATGATGCAATTACAAATTTGCACAACTGGTGTACAATGGAATTTGAAAAACTCTCCGTCAGTCATTCATGGTCACTATATCTGTGTCACCATCCTCTTTCACTGAATCAGAATCTGTGATTGTAATCTGTGTTATATGTTCTTATCAATTCTCCAACCTACTTTGGAACATGTCCTCTGCCCTTAGTTCTCCTGTCACTGTCTTCCCATCAATAAGCCATTTTTTCATTCGGCTGAATTACTGCCCTTAGTGTGTACCTGAAAGGCAAACATAGTCAAGAAGAAAAAGGTAGCTGGTCTCTGTTTCAAACATCCTTCACTAGTAATTTTGGAAAATGCATCAGATTTTAATTTTTCATTATATTTTGTCCCTTTTTTTAATAGTGTGTTTCATACTGAGTTTTTCCTTCTCTATGATATTTATATCTCTTTGGGCTAGCAAAAACAAAGAATTGATTCTTTGAAAGATTGAAAAATGGCTTTTGATTATATTAGTTTTAAACAGAATTCAAGTCACAGTAGAAGAGAAAATGATAAATACCAAAAGTACCACAAAATTCCACAAAACTCTAGGAACACAATCAGGAGGATTCAAAACGGCTTATGAAACAGTAACATCAAGAAACAGACAATTCTGGCTCTTGATTTTAAGATTGCAGCTGATGAGGCTACAAAATCATGGCACTGTGACTCCAGGGCAATCATACAACCTGAACATCATTTCCACAGACATTGACAACAAAGTTAAGTGTGCTATGTAATCACTTTCAAGTGAGCCAAGATGGAAGGAATGTCAGTTGTGTTGTATTACTTTCATGATAATTGTTGAAAGTTACCATGAAACCTTTGGTGAATCTTTCCAACTTCATTACTTATAATGAATAGATAAATCATCTTCTGCACAAACTGCAATGCTTGACAGCCAAAATGAGCATTAGAGAATCGGGCAAAGCTGGGAATGAGATTTGTAACTGAACCCAAACGTGAAGTTTTTTTGTTTTTTTTCGTTCAGTTTACCACATTGTCTACATGAAAGATCAAGACTTAGCTGAACGATTTGAATGCAAGTCAAAACAACTGAAAATGTCTGAAGATAATCATATGGCTATGTTGTCAATATATGTGTGTTTCCATATAATACCAAATGGTATTTAAAGAAAAATGAAAAGAAAAGAGGAAAAATGTGCAAATGCAATCACTTTTTGAACTTTGCTTTTGAAATAACATGTAATAGTAGTATTTCCTGAACATTACATTCTTTGAAAGTTGCACTATAGATGTTTCATTGAACTAATTTTCATCTTCCAACATGACTGATATAATTTGAAAATTAGTTTATAAGCATGAATGGTCTACATAAATGATTTGCAGCCTGTTACACTAGAAGGCTGTCTAACACACATATTGGAGGGGGGGGGGGGGGGTGTTAGGTTCTAACTTATTGCAACCTTCATTTTC
>JBCAUA010000010.1:363889-375464 GCA_038406235.1 Peronia verruculata | reverse complement strand
GTTTCGCTTCCGCATCCGCCCACCAAAAATTCGCATCCAAACACGGAAGTAAACACGAACGTGGAAAGGATCTATAGGTTTTTCTATTTTATAAAATTATGTAGGTCTGCATGATGACGTCGGGTATGTTTCAAAATCAGAGTTATGTAGATATACAGACACGTCACAAGTGACTTAATCATAACAGTTTTAGTCCAAATGATAAAATTTATTGATATTTAGGTCATATAAAATACTGCAAATTTCTAATGGGCAAATAGATTAAAATGATAATGGAAGGATATTTTCACATAAACTACTTTAGCTGAGGATATTATGCTGTTAAATAATCGATCGATAGAGAGTTTAAAAAATAACCATGCGTTAACTTTCAAGAAGCCTGTTTTGATTTCCCTGTTAGTTCTGACTCTAGTTTTTAAGGGTTAATATAGTAAATCATTTCTGGAATTTTCCTCTCAGACAAGAGTGAGTAGGGAAAAAATCTTCCATTTCAGTCCAGTTTGTAATAGGCCTTCTTGATTATTATT
This sequence comes from Peronia verruculata, assembly GCA_038406235.1. Taxonomy (NCBI): domain Eukaryota; kingdom Metazoa; phylum Mollusca; class Gastropoda; order Systellommatophora; family Onchidiidae; genus Peronia; species Peronia verruculata. The sequence continues at coordinate 374,937 of JBCAUA010000010.1, read as the reverse complement.
ATTATTATTGTTATTTTAATTTCTCATTTGTGAAATTTGATGTCTTGAGCACATAGCAGATTTCATTATGAAGCAAAATATGTGGTAGAATATTGTTATTCCTGATGTTGTTGTTATTGTGCGTTCAATATTGTCTTTTTTTCTCGCTTTCACGTAGTCTCTGTATGAAAAAAAAAAAAAAGGAAAAGTATGCTTGCCTCTCCCGTTCGGCGTCTTACAAAAAGATTTGAAATGCTGATATGCAATCCGTAGTAGCAAAATAGTTGCCTTGTGAGGTGGGCGATATCGATTAGCTGAATACATTGATCTGGTCTTTGATCCAGATATCCATCTTGGAGACGTCAGTGTAGACTCCGAAGGCATTTCGCAGGGCGCATCCGATACCGTAAGAAACGATACCAATCTGTCTCCACACGCCGTCGGTTCCCTGACAGACCAGCGGTCCACCGGAGTCACCCTGTGTGTGCATAGGTGTATATGGTTATGTGTGTAAGGCGTGTGTGAGGCAAGTGTAAATTGTGTGGAGTGTGTGTGGGGTGTGTTATTAGGGTGTGTGAGATGTGAGGTAGTGGTGTATGGGAAGGGAAAAGAAAGAAGAAAGGGGATGAAAAATCAGATTATTGAATCAAACACACACAAACTAATTAGCAAATGTAAGTTGCACACATCTTTCATTCATTTATTCATGTTTACTTGTACACACACACATGCAAACGTGCACACACATACACACACACACACAAATATGTATAATGTAAATAGATTCATACATACATACATACATACATACATACATACATACATACATACATACATACGTACCTACACACACACATACATACATACATACATACATACATACATACATACATACATACATACATACATACATACATACATACATACATACTTTTCTACCTACCTGCCGTTCTATCTACCTACCTACCTACTACGTGCCTACCTACCTGCCTGTCTGTCTACTTTCCTACTTTCTTATCTACCTACCTACCCACCAACATAATTACCAACCTATCTCTCTGCATGCCTATCTGCCTATTTACCGACCTATTTGTCTGTCGAATTATTTCCGGTCCTTCTGCACATCTACCTCTCTGAATTGTTTTTCATTTGTTGTTCTACTTAACAGAGAAAAGCTTCAAGTTTTAAAATCAGTGTCGGAAGATTTAATGCTCAAGACGAATTTCCTGGCCAATTTAATGACTATCAAGATATCAAACATTCGGTAGGATCTGTCCTTTTAGACAAGCGAAGTCTGAGGATATTCCTAGTAGCTTGTACAACCCTGTCACTCATTCCACCCTTAAGCAATGTCATTGACACAAGGGAAGAGGGTCGACACCAAATGAGTCAAAGTCAGCATTGTGCGCACTGTTAAAACAAAACGATGGGTTAAAGAGAAAATTTGAGCCCAAGGCCTGAGGAGATGAGAAGGAGAAAGCAAACGACTGGCTGAAAAGCAAGAGAAGGGACACTTGTATAAAAGCTATACCCCCCTCCTCTCTCTTCATCAATATGTCGATGCACTAGCTTTTAAGGAGGGGAAAAAATACAATAACACAAAGAGGCACAAACAGATAGTCTGGAAACGCACATTTTGAAGAAACAATATTGACACGGTTGGGACGATCTCGCAAGGCAAAGTAAATTAGCTTTCCCGGTTCGAGCTTGAGCGACTGAGAACTGAACATTTTATGGAGAAGGTTCAATACATTTCAAGTGAGGTTCCGGGGCTCGCGCTGTGTGTTTAGTGACATAACCCTGGAGAGCTTATTGAATCACACAACTGATGTCGCGGCGGATGATAGTCAACAGCGTCACTTAACATATTTTTCATTCTGTCTATGTAAACTGTTGTCTTTAATGTCGGACATGAAACGTTTGACAGATGCTCAGACCGAGATGGGTGCATGGCACCTCGACTCAGAATCAGTCAATCAAAGTAAAATATTCTCGAGGTTTGTTTGAGATGAGTTTCTTTGAATAAGTTTGCCTTTCGTGATAGTGATGTAGACGCCCGATGTTTTTGGTTGGTACGGACCTACTGAAAATAACTGGTCCTGATTGCGCAATATGACCATTTGCGGAGTCCGATCGTGCACGTATGAGCAGATACATAGGAGGGGGGGGGGTGAAGCTGAGGAGCAGTGGTTTTACTTGAACGTTTGTATGTGTGAGGGTATGCCAGCATATATATAACCTGTGATATATATATATCACAGAGAGTATTTATATAGCGCATATCCCCGTCTAAGCGCTTTACAATCTATTATTACCCCAACAGACCCAAAAGAAGACACTCATAAACGTCTTCAGCTTCCTGGGAAGTATACAAGGCGGCTGCTTGTTAGGCGCTCAAATCCTCAAAAATCTAACAATATCAATCACTGTCTATAGTCGGGTACCCATTCAAACCTGGGTGGAGTCAGGAAATGTGTGTAAATTTTCGGAACCTGTCAGGATTCGAACCCGGAACTTCAGATCCCGAGTCCGACAGCCTAACCGCTAGGCCACGACACCTATATGTATATTTGATTCACGAGAGTAGCAGACAGAACCAGCATATTACATTCGATATACGTCTGTCAATCTCCTGGTGAAGCTTGTCTCGAGTGAACCGACAAAAACAATACATGTATTTTAGATAAGTCAAACTCAGTCAACAATAATAAGAGTGGAACCTGTAATATAATGAACGGGGTTAGCCATGTAATGAACCACTTTCTGACACGCCTGTCTTAGTAAATAATTATGCCATTCAGTGAATTAATTCTTTCTTCAAATTAACAACACACCTCACTCCTCTAGTCCGCTCACGTCTCCTTCAACCCCCACTATACCCATTCAATCTTTCTGACTGAGCAAAGTTTAAAGATTTTGGTTTTAAATGTTAGATAAATATTACATATCATAGATAAATATTACATATCATAAACTATTTATATCATTCTTTTCGACTGAATAACATAAAAAAAAGTCTTTCCCACATATTTCTCTCCTATTTCTCTCACTGAGGCAGCCCTTAACAGGTAACAGGCCGTGAAAAGTCTGCACAGTTTTACTGACAGATGTGATACGACATGATTAGGCCTATAATTAAACGGGTTCCACAATTGAGCTTTTCACAGTCCTCTCTCTTCTTGTTATCTTCTCCCTTTCACTACATAAGTTGTAAAGTGTCCATATTAAATATATCAACAATCTTCAATATATCGCCCAATCATACATAACTTAGTCATTCTTGTGAGTGTGCATGGCATTCAGCACTGGCTGGAGTTCTTGCCATCTCTGACTACAAGTGCGTTGATACAAATGTTACTTGTTTGTTAATCCTTCGGGCCCAGCACGATATGAAAGCTGTCGGGACAACCGACAACACCCTGAACATGTCGGCTTGAGTAAAGGAAAATAACTTGACAATAAATACAGCACAGATCCTCTCTAATGGAGAGTGCCGAGATAATGTAAATCAGCTGGATATTCAGCACGTCCTAAGTGCTGCAAAACTTAGGGAATCATTGATGGCATTAGATCTAAACATTTATGCAAGCGCTTATTTGAACAGAGTAGTTTAAAATGTAGCAATGGAACTCCATCCAAAGTTAACAGATAAGCGTTTCATCATCTTCACACCAACTTTGTTATCATAACATTATCCAATGCCTATCATACTGTGCATGAAAGCTATCGACTCATATTTCGAATTCTTTCCATTTATCCCGGTAGTGTAGGGCGGGCCGGCGAGGAACAGAGCGTGTTCACTAGAGTTCTTATGTTCTCCACCCATGTGGAGTTCATCAAAAACATGTCATTAAGTCACACTTACCACACGCGAGAGAGAAATTCAAATAGCTAAGAGCAAATCTTTTGATGGCAGCTTTTTTACACTTTGTCTCTCATTCTGTCTCTCATTTCCCCCGCCTTTCCCACCGCCCAGGCCTTGCAAAGTCTTAACTTCATTAACGGGGGCATTGCACTGCGCTTGCTGGTAAAACATCTAAGCTGATTTATAACATTAAGCGGGCTCATTTGTTATGCATTTCAGCTTGTGTTTCTGCGTTAGCAAGAAAAACATTTTAAGGCTTATCCCCTTTGCTACCTGTGTTTTATGGCTGTTTCCCCCCGTTACTGTTAATACCTTCTTAATGAAAGCCAGAAGCCACCTCTGGCGTAAGGTTAAACACTTAATCAAGTTGGCCCGTTGGTGTGGGACAGGGCCGTGTGAGTAGTTAACAGTTCACACCTAGTGCTGGAACTGTTGTCAAGGAGAGGGATGAGGCAGGGGAAGAAAGAAGCAAGACAGAGGGGAAAATGCCAGGAAGGGGAAGGGAGAAAGGGTGGCGTCTCCAGGAAGAAGGCAAACCAATATCGTCAATATCCCAGTCTGAGTCATCCAGCGTGGGAACTGGCTATACTTTTACACTGATGTAGATCTAGGTCTCTGTATCTTATCTGTAGATTACTATTCATTTCCGCAGAGATAAACTGTCCGCAGAGGTGAATAAAAGGTGCATAAGAAGTTAACTGCATTTTATTTCTACACTGAAAGTGATAAGAACATGACATAGAGTGGTTGGTGCTTCCTAAGCCTTTCAATCCGTAAAAAGTAGGATTATCTCGGCTTTAGGGTAGAAATTTGGAATTTGGAAATTTTGTCCGGACATCGATTTTGAACTGCCAAGGGTTCTCGTGCGTAATGTATACAGGGCACGGAAATATATTCGCCCTGATCTGAGGAGGCTAGACGTCGGGTTTCCCTAGACAGAAGAAGCCAGGAGACCGTTGAATCACAAACTCGATTTTCGCGTCCTTCTATCCCCAACAGGAGGACCCGCCAGTCGATCCCAGCCACTTCCTCACCGACGTGATTTGTTTTCACCATAAAGCAGACGCTAAGCCACATAGCCACGGTGACCCCGTGACACAGAAAGAACGAGCAAGTGAATTTATAAGGGCAAGAGAATGGGCTTTGAGATGTGAGTTAACATAATCAGTATCTTGTTATCTTTTTTCCACATGATACAACTCAGATCTACCGCGTGTCCCTTGGACTAAATAAACCCAACAGCCTCGACAATCATTAATGTTGTCTTGATGATTTGTTTGACTAAACCATATTATAATTTCTAAAAGTGGCATAAGATCTATAGAGCATAGAAATTCATCTCTGAAAGCTGCGGCAAATCTTATTCAGCAATTTTACATAGAAGACTACACTCATAAAATGTCATGATATAATATAATAATACCGTCTTCGTGCCTAACATATCAGCACAGCCAGGGAGCCGTTGAAGAATTGGGTCATCTCAAGTTGAAGATTTTTAACTCTTAGTGTTCCCTGCCAGGAACAAAGCTGAAGTAAGTGTCGTCAACACGAAAGATATACCTGAGTCCTACCTTGTTTTCCAAACCAAGTGTGAGCTTATTTCATCCATGGCTGTGTATTGTGTGCTCTTGTAAATCCAATAACCAACCCAGCCTGATTGACCATCCCCGATGTTCATTTGGCATAATTTTCTTTTAGTCTTGGGAACTGCCCATATTGTGCACTTACTCAAGTCTACTGAAAGAAGACAAGCGCGTACTCACACACAAATGGACTTTCTTTGTTTCCCTCACTGCCAAGGATAGATGATAGATACCAGATAGATACTTGCTCAATTCAGATCCTGTGGCAGATAAACTGAGGACCAGCTAGTTAAACTGTGAAGGATCAGAAGTAATGGCGTGTGCTTGGGTTTTTCCGCAAGCCGTGACACAGCAATCTATGAGACTTTACGCGGTCAGCCAAGTCTGAGCTTTGGCCTCGCTTTGTGTTCGGGCTTGAGGTCATTAAAAACTTATTGTGAAGATTTAATAGCTATCTTCCTAATTAGATGTCTTGCCATATTTTGTAAAAGATGAAGTAAAATAGTACTACAACTACTACTACTACTACTAATAATAATAATAATGAAGCAGTGCTCACTAAATTGACGGTACATTAGAACGCAGACATTTTTTTTAAAAATTATATTTTGTTAAACCCACACTGCAATTGTCCTTGCGACTCGAATTATGAACTTGGTATACGTGTGAAACGCCAGTCTCACTCTTCAAAATGTAAAGAATTATGACTTAATGCTATTTACTGTTGTCGCACGGATGTCTTTGGGCACTAATAATCTCCGAGCAGATTAGACATCTGTATTCATCAAGGCACAACCCTACTTCTTTCTACATCTCAGCAGAGAGATAATTAGGGACAATTTTCTCACTCGGGTTCTCCCGGTGAAAAGCGCGGCGGGATACCCACGGGTAGATGGCGCTGTAAACACGGGGGGAAAAAGACGACTCGACTCTGCTACAATAGGGTTTAGAGACCCGGCTCTTTCACGGGAACTCGCCGATTTTGAAAGCTTTAAGTTGCCCATAAGCCCAGGACTGGTGTCCCGAGCTACTTCAGCCACACTCTAAGGATAAACTGCACTCCGTTGATGGCAAAGAGTATATCTTGAGGAAAATCATATTTGTTTATAATGTATTTAATGGCATTTAGTCTACACTATCGTTCCTTCCACTCTCATTGTCTTTGCATTCTGTAGAATTAGAAATTGTAACTGTAAATCGGAACATAGTAGGTAAAAATTGTCTCGATAAAGGCTTTTTCATTTATTCTTTCCTATATCAGCGTCTTTCAAGAGAACTGCTAGTCAACTAATGCCGACAAGAGTAAAATTTAAATTTATACTCAAATAGATTATGGTTGGAAGTATGATATTATAGTGTGTGTGGTGGCAGGAAGGTGAGAGCGGTAGTTTTCCGTGAACGATGACTCCATGCGGTTGAGGTAAGAAGATGAAGGAGCATCTCAAAAGTCCTGTCGAAGACGCGCGGTTTCTGATGCTTTTTTGAGGCGAAGAATCGAGCGTAAAATTTTCTCGAATGGTTGACTATTGGTTTGGCTGACGTCTTGCGGCGCGGCTGAAAAGCACAGGGAGTGGTGAGGTGCGGGACAGAGTCAGAGAGAGACCCCAGGGGAGCTGCTTTCATGCCGGGACCGGCAGAATTGAAATGCTTTTCTCTTCATTCTCTCCTCCGTTTTATAATTTCTTTAATGCATTTTTACAGAATGCATCAGACTGCCTTCCCGCGTACTCCTCCCATCCGTCTATCCGAAAATGTCTTCCCTTTATAGAGAGTGGGAGTTGCTCGCGCCTTTTTGTGAGAGGCACAATGATCAAACATTTGACTTTTCACCAGTTATAGACCAGCTCTAGAACTCATCCAACTGGGGCGTTTTTTGTTTTTTTTTATCATTCTGGTTGGATGAGGTGTTTGTAGTGTGGGGTATCTGTGTGCGTGTGTCTGTCTGTGCATCTGCCTCTGTCTCTCGCAATGGTCACTCAGCCTTAACATACAGGAATCAAAGCTGACATAACAGTAGAGTTGAATCCTCCAGGCCTCTCAGTCGTAGTTCAATCCACCTACTCCGGCGTGACCCAATAGTTTATTTTCACAAAATGATACAGATCATGTACATCTATACCTACTCTCAAGCTCAGTTGAATAATAATGGTTTATTTCAATGTCTTTAAAAACCACCATCTTATAATGATTGGCATAGGAAATACAATCAGCAACAATCATATGTAACATAATTGCAGTCAAGCGTAAGGCAACAAATGTGTAAACATTATTTAAAAGCAAAAATCTTGGGTTCTTTTCATATCCTCAAACTGTCAGCTTGTAGAGATAAGGAGAGAGACCCGGAATTGAGCACAGTTCACACAGTTTATCTTCTTCACACTGCCAGAATAAAAATTGACATCTCCGCTATACTGGGCTGCAGATGATAATGCGCTAGTCGGCGTCCTGAATTATTTCAAAGATGATATTTAATGCTCCAAAGAAACTAAAGACCCACGTTTAACCAAAGTTTTAGCACATTTCTTTTTTCTTCTTGTGACAAACATAATGTGCCTTGTTATAGCAGATATAATAATAATAATATAGTACATTTATTAAGCGCCTTTGCAAAGCTCCAAGGCGCTTTACCATAACATATTTATTAACAACACATAGTTCATCATTAATAACTACCTCCATACGCAAACGTGCACGCACGCATGCACACACACACACACACACACACACACACACACACACACACACACACACACACACACATCCATCATTATGATCCAAGATATTTTTCAAACAGGTAGGTTTTCAGTTGTTTTTTTAAAACTCGCCTCACTGTTAGCAGATCTCAGGATTTGGGGTAGTGAGTTCCAAAGACAGGGGCCGAAAAAACTGAATGATCTATCTACAAACTTCTTAAGGTTATATCTAGAAACCACCAAGAGTCCACAGTTCTGAGATCTGAGAACTCTTGTGGGTTTGTAAGGTGAAATAATGTTCTCTAAATATGTTGGGACAGAAGAGTCCAAAACTTTAAAACAAATTAAAGCAATTTTATATTCAATCCGTGCTTTAACTGGCAGCCAGTGAAGAGTCCGAAGTAAATTTGTAGAAGAATAAAATTTAGATTTGCTTAGTATTAGTCTTGCTGCACAGTTTTGAACTCATTGAAGTTTTGCAATTTTTTCCTCTCAATTTTTTTCCAGATATCAACATAGTCTCACCTGGTTCATTTGTTATGAAACAAACAAAAACAAAACTGCACAAATTTAAGATCTTGCTCATCGAACCAAGCAACATCATTGTCTCCTGCTGTCTGACAGATACGACTATGCTAACAATATTTCAGTCCCTGTTTTCTATCGTGTCTGTGTAAAGCTATGCCATACATTCAAATAAATTATGTCTCTTAACATAAACATGGTTGTCTTAAATATCTATGCCAACCCATTTACCCATGCTGAACAGACACACCACGAGTAACAATCACTCAAGTCAATGTTTCACAGCAACTCGCAACGGGACAAACTCTTAACAACAGAAGATCATTAGCTGGGTCAGTTTCATAAAGCAAAGGCCTAAATTTTACAATCTATAACTGTTTTAGTGTTATTTAGCTTATGATTCACATATTTGAATAAAAATGGTTCCGTTGGAAAGTTGTAATTGTGCAACAGTACACTGTATCGTCAAAGTTTCTAAACTCCCTGCTGATCACAACATTTCCGGACTAATTTTCAAACTGACATTCTTTTGGCTAATCTAGGATATTACAGCTGACAATCATGCACAAAGCGATCGGATGTTATTTACGTCGATCCGCTTCGTGTTCAAAATATAAGGGCTGTCAAAAATGAACCACATCTCTTTAATAGCAAAGGCAGTAGGAACAACGATGTTTGCAACGGATATTTTTTAAATATGTTTACAAGCATTTAACAAAGGGAACGTTTTCGAAGAGGGCATTTGAAGGGAGCATTGAGAATGAATGCGTATGTTCAGTTGATCACTTGGAATTGTCAGATGGTAAGGAAGACTGTCAGACTAGGAATGAGAATCCTTGATACAAATTATGTTTTCAGATGTCTTTCACATGCTCCATCTCTGTTCACTCTATTATTCCTCCTTCCTCCCCGCTCCAGCCAGCAAAGTGGATTTTATCAATCAAAAGTCCCCAATGGCTACTTAGAAATATGTCGACCAGCTACTACCAGTACAAGCTTTGATAGAGTAAGCAAAACAGTCAAATTATTCCAGCAGGGTAACGAGCATGAGTAAACAAATTAAGCTTCACAACTGTTAAAGTGATCAATCTGAATGTCAATTCTTCTCAACAAGTCCGCCCAGACTGTCTAGGCTCTGATCATACTATTTCCTTATTGAAGTGTCCATGCATAGAAAAACAGAATAAGTTTACACCAGAGCTGGCAAATTACCATTAAAATTTCATCTCTCTGTCACCAGACTCTGGTGCCAGCTTTCATGTTAACCAACCGCATATTATGTTTCAACAACCATCTCATGACATGTAAGTCGCCCGTGAATTTTATTCCTAGGGTAGTAAACTTTGAGACATGTGTTGAAAATATTATATCGCAAAATCTTTATTGCAAGTTTTCGCCCATAGGCTTCAGTGACTTCATTTAGGTTTATAAAACTTAATTTTCTATTTTTCTCAGTTTATTGGTACAATTCAGATCATTTTTAATATCACATACGTACCACTATTTATACGTCTGATACTATGGTAACAATGGGTACGAACAATAAATTAATGTAAATATTGTTAATTTCATGTCGAATAGAAATATCGTTCAGAAATATCGTAAATGAAATTAGTTTACCAAAAAGAAATTTTTCTTTCGCTTGAACCATAATTATTATTTTCAGGGCCGCAAGAAAACTTACCACTATGTAATATTGTTGCGCGCCGGGCCAAAACCTGACAAGGGAAAGAACTGTAATATTTAGACGATTTCTTTCCTACACTTCTGGTTATCTTCCTTTTACTGTACTACCTCACTGACGGTGCCACTAAACATTGTCAGATACAACAAGATGATTGGAACGATTCTGGTGAGTGAAAAAACTTTGGTTTTATCAAGAGAATAATATGATACGTTACGTTCTATAATACGTCTTTCAACCTCCTGGTGGAGATTATCTCGACTGGTTTTTGCTTAAAAAAAAAAAAAAAACTGTTTTGGTCACTTGTGGGTCCCCTGCTATTCTCGTCCCGGCTTGTACAGTCCCTAGCGTCCCCATCTCTCACCCCACTTTTCTCCACTCTATCTTCACAAGCATGAGCCCCTCGGCCTCACCCCTTATTTCCCTAGTATGCCTAGTTAATTTCACAGCATTCAATTTTATACGATGTTTATTTAGGCAGAGTTTACAATATTAATTTGGACGCTGTTCATTTTATATCCATTATGTACACATTGGGGAATCTCTAGGTCGCATTGGTGTTGGGGGTTCTATCTACCACCTTGGGTATTTCGATCGGCAGAGGACAACGAAAAACTACTCTGTTTTGTCTGTGTCCCCATCTCTCAAGCGACAACACGGTGTATTTATTCACGGATCAGCATCTCTGGTCGAAAAGGGGGGGGGGGGGGGGGGGGGGA
>JBCAUA010000010.1:326002-362882 GCA_038406235.1 Peronia verruculata | reverse complement strand
CCCCCCCCCCCCCCCCCCCCCCCCCCCCCCCCCCCCACCCCCCCCCCCCCCCCCCTCCCCCCCCCCCCCCCCCCCACCCCCCCCCCCCCCCCCCCACCAGTTTTATTTGCTACTATCATTTGAAATAATAAATCATATAATGTATGCTGTTCTAAATTTACAGCGTTAAAGAAAAAAAAAAAAAAAGACGGCCTCGTCAAAACTAAAGGTATGCAGACCATGTGAAATGTGGCTGTTTGTCTTTCCCAACCACTAATTAGAGCGAAAACAGGATATCTGGAAGAGGAGGAGATTACATCACACCGAACTATTTCTGTTGAATCTTACTGGCTGTCACAATACGGCCGGGTTGATTTGCTCTGGATCTGTCACTCCGTGCACCGAGCTTCACAATGTGTGTTGTGACATGTCACATCAGCGGCGGTGTCAGAAAAATGTGACAGAGTCTGTATCATCAGTGAAGTACTTCAGAAAAAATGGCATGTCTCATGTTAAAGCTGGGACCCACACGGAAACATCTTGGTTTCACGCTGGCAGTTATCTTAAAGAATCTCTTTCAGGCTACCGATAAGGAAAATAAAGTCAACAACAGCAGCCTCTTTTTGAGCGTCGTATGAGTGGAGACGTTGAGGATAGTTAAAAAGTTGGATGGGAAAGATTAGGAAAGGAAAGCAGAGAGGACAGATTGCATAGATATGGGAGGACCTTTCTAATTAATGATCCTAACCAAAGACAGAAGCTGCTGTGAAAAACCTAAATTACCAAAATAAAACCACTATAATATAATAGTGAAACACCTTTTAGCTTGAAATATGATTTAGAACGATCCTATCTCACTAAATGTTAAAAATACTCACTGCATCTTGGATGCTCTATGGGCAGAGAATCAGTCCACAGCTGATAACACCTAGCCCGGCTGGGATATTACTGAGAAATAAAAAAACTCATGTTTCAATGTTAACTGCCCGAGGTAGCTCTGTTGGATGCATTGTAAATCAGTAATTTGGTGCTTTATCTAAAACTTGACATAATTGCTTGTGTTATTTCACATTAATATCGTTCTGTAATTGGTTACAACCTTTACAGATGGGCTATGCCTATGGAAATTAACAATCTGCATCCAGATCTGAGTAGCAGAAATTGATGTTGAAAAGGTTAACCTTTTGAACGAAAGACGTTCACTATCAAAGTTCTTTCGCAATGGCCAGGTCAACAAGAACTATATTATTTGGGGTAACCACTATGTGAGCACCAGAATTATTGGAAAAGAAAAGAAAGAACTGTTTCGTATTGTCTTTTCGACAGTTCATGTGGTATAGTCTGGTCAGCAGGAACTGAAACACGGCCTAGAGTAACTGCTGTGTGATCACTTGTTTGTTTGGAGACATCTGTGTCAAGTTGATTAACCCTGTTGGTCACATTTTATTATGTTAAATTATAAATAATTGTTGCTTTATTGCAGTCAAGTTGATTAACCCTGTTGGTCACATTTTATTATGTTAAATTATAAATAATTGTTGCTTTATTGCAGTCCCAGCGTAACAGACGTTGTAATAAGGGGATTTATTTGGTCATATTTGACCACATTAGTTTGTCCTATCACTTTGTTCTTTTATCGATTATCAACCCATTTGTTTCTTCATCTTAAATCTTTCCTGTGCCGTCATATGTCGCCTAGAACCCACACAATCTTCTTCCATTCTGATCTTCTCTGTGCTGTCTCAGCCAGTTTTCTCATGTTCTCTATCCCTGCTTCTTTGGCAACTCTCAGGATAGTTCTTGCAAGTGTCTCTTTCGGTCTACCCGTCTTTCTTCTGCCTTTGATGTACCAGCTCAGCGCTTGTTTGGATATTCTGCTGTTACCCCTTTTTCCCGGCCTGGCCGATGTAACGCCACTTTCTTTTCTTAATTGTTCTTTCTGCGTGAGGCTGCTTTGAAATTTCCCTTGGATTTTTTTTTTTTTTTTAACTACTGATATGTTATTCAAACTTCAGTGTAAAACTTCAGTGGATACTGGATTCAAAAGACTGTAGTAGCCTTTCAGAACTGGACATGCGCCCCAAAAACAAATGAAATTCACTCTAACTAATGACATGGCCATTTGTTGAAACAAAACGAAACAAGGATTGATTGCGGAGATGGTAAATATTGCATGTAACGTCTGTTACCCTGGAAAGCCTTAGGCAGTTGACTTCAGTGAGTGAATCCTTTCCTAGATGTATACAGAAAATATGAAACGATTTGTTATTATCTTAGTTGTTTTTCAAGAAAACGTAACTTTAAATGAAAACAAACAAACAAACAAACGAAAAAAAAAAAAAACGTAACGGATGTTACGTGTGAATTTTGTGAAAGATTGGTCCATGAAATTCACAACAGTCTGTGTCAGATCCAAACCAAGGCATAAATACACACAGACAGGCCTGCAGCTACCTCTGTCCATTAAATTGTTCAGTAGCATTACACGAATATACAGTTCAAAGACAATATACAGAAGTTATAAGTGCAGGGAACTCGTTTTTCCCCCCTCACACAACGGGTTAGTTTGAGATATTGTGATGTACTTTTCAAACTGTAGGTGTTACACTAAAAATTGTTAAAGTTACCGAAAATACAATGATTTTGGCATAAGACTAATTCTTCTTGGATGGATCGAGTCGAATTTTTATTTTTGACTCTAGATTTTCACATTTTTTTGGAATTGCCCGTTTGTTTTCCTGACGATGGGCGTAGTTCGTCTCTGTTCTTGACATACGAGCCAGGACTGAATGGGGTCAGTGGACAGTCCAAGATGACCTATTTGCAGTATGTGTCGTGACTTGTGTCCACACTTACTACGCATATTAATAGTGCAATGATAAAGGAGAAATAAATTATAAAGTCCCACTAGAGAGGTCAGCTCTCGCTAGTCACTCGGTCATCTTAAGTCATTGTGTTGAGGCAGTAAAAGCCGGGGACCAACAGGATCATGTGATATGTGTGCTTCACTGGGACACATACGGTGGATTATGTTTCAGTTCTAGGACTGCCTTGTTCACTGGCCCAGCTGACAGGCAAGGGTTTCTGACATGATACACTTCATTCATTTTCGTTTGATCTTGCACTGAATATGACTGAAACGTATATACATATGTTTTAAGAATTGATTCTTGAAATACAAAAAGGTTATATTGTTTTGAGGATTAATTTTGGCTTTTTTTTTTCCCCTGCACAAAGACTATTTTGAGAAGAAATCGACATGAAAGAAAGGAATATTGACATCTTGAGCCTCTTTCGCTGATAGTAAGACCGTGACTGTCCGTTCTGTGTTACTCTACTTTTTGAAATGCCTGTCATGTTCCATACCGATAGTCAACAAGAAACGCCGAGGTTCTTATTGATGACACTCAAACTAATGTATTCGTTGATGTGATTCCCGGACATTGCACTAAGTCGTTCTTTCGCCTAGCGTCGTGGCGAGCAAGGAATGGAGTAGAAACCGCACTGGATTGTGCTGGCTAACAATTCTGTATCGCTCAGTTACTTAGATGCCTTCAGTTTTATTATTATTATTTTTTTTAAGACCTCGGGACGTTTGCCTGTGATGTTTTGTACGTCATGTCATCTGGCACTAGCTTGTTGCCCCACACATAACAGTATGTGATCTCAGGAGAGAGAGAGAGAGAGAGAGAGAGAGAGAGAGAGAGAGAGGGGGGGGCTATGAAGTGGGCATTTGTTTGTTTTGGGCATGACAGACATACGAGCAGGTTAAACAAAATAAATAGAGCTCAGGGTAAACAATAACATTCACCTTTCCTTGTCACCAACAGTCCATGTTTATATTCCCTGCTACATCCAACAAACCTACTACAGTGTAGATCTTAACCCCCCCCCCCCCACCTCCCTCCCATCTTGTCAGCTTTGTTGGAGAATGAATGTCAGTAAAGGTTAGCAGCTCAGAAATTTACACCCTGTGCCAGTAGACAGGCAATAAGTTCTGCTCAAGTAACTTGCACATTAAAGATTCTCTGATCGGGCCAGCTTTGCTGCTGCTTGAAATACGGACCTGGGAGTCGCTGGTGCTTTAGACTGACATTAATTTTTGAGCTAAGAGTCAGAGCAGGGTGTCAGCATAGTTGGCCCAGGCTTTCCTCTGTTTCAGAGAACTCCTTAGGTTTTGGCTTCTTTCTTTTCTGGGGGTGATATATCAGAAAGCAACCCCCCCCCTCCCCCCAGCTTTTTTTGTTTTTTTGTTTTACCTTCTCCCTTCAATCTTCCCCTTTCATTTACAGCAGAGGTCTCGGGGAAAAAATATTGCTTTGATCTTTAAGAAAAAAAATGGACTTTGGATATATTTGCACACTGACATGCCCCATTCCTCATTTTACCCTTATATTTATGATACAGTTTCATGCTAGCTTCATGAGATGGAAATAATGCAGGTGCTTCATTATTTTGTATGCAGATGCAGACAGTATAGAATTAGTGATCCTGTAACTATCACAAACTACTAGAGTGAAAATGTTTGTTAATTTCAACAAGCAGAGATCATCGTGATCAGGATACATTTGTTTCAGAGTTGTATGACTGACTTATGATATCATCTTTGTAGTCACAGGGATCATTGTACTTTGGAACAGAAAGGCATTATTGGTATCGAAGGCTCAAGTAATAATTTAAGGCTTTTGCTAGTTCCATTAACACATTTCATGAACTCAAAGACATTCTGTACCCTCAGAAAAATCAGTAGACTCAGTACACATATCTATTTCGCAATCAATATAGTTTTACAGGGCCTTTTACTTTTGCACACTGTCTTCTGATAGCTTTGTGATGGTGATACTGTTTTGGTTCATCCAGTTATAAGAAAGATCACAAATTGACAAATATTGGGCCAAAATCATTAAAGTTAGTAAAATCAAAAGGTACTCATCGTAATAAGCATCAATTACCCGTGTGCTATGCCTTTTGATGGAAAATTGATGGCTAGATATTCTTTTCAGCTATTTTTTGTACTAAAAGGAAAATTATTTTTTTCAAGTTCAAAGAAGGCTTTGCCTCTAAGAATTCCTCTCTCGGAATTGGATTTGGTTCACCTTACAAATGGCTAAGAAAACGAGCAGTCATAGCATACATTTAACTCAACTCTTTTAAAAGGCATCCGTAATTTTTTGCCGCTATTTTGTTTGTTTTTCTTAAGCCTTTCACTCCTAAGAAAGTAGGATTATCTCAGCTTTTAGAAGTTGCCAACTTTTGCTGAGAAATTTTGTGGGTAGAAATTTGGAATTTGGAAATTTTTGGCCGGACAGCTGCACTCAGCCTACTCTTCCATCGATTTTGAACTGCCAAGAGTTCTTTAACGTGCATAACATACACACGGGACCTCCAAAATATATTCACCCTTATCTGAGAAGGCTAGAGTCAGGCTTCCCTACCCACAGGATGCCAGGGAACCGTTGAGTCACTGAAAAAATGCAGGTTTTGGATTTTGGTGTCCTGTCATCCCCCGATGCAGAACCCGCTAGTCAATCCCTGCCTGTTTTCTCCATAAGCAGACGCCATACCCATGGAGCCACTGCGTCCCCCAGTTAAACATCTCATGTGATGTGTTAAAGCTAAAGATGTATTTTAGGTCTGTTCAGTGGATTTATACCTATTCTTTCCACTGCTTGCCAGATACGCAATCAGTACAGAAGAAAAAGAATTTTTAAAGAATTTCCTCATCAAAGATAACTGTCATTTACAATGAACTGTGATCCTCAAAGATATGAGGATTTAAACACATCACATGAGATGTTGGATGTCCATGAAGTGTAAATCCCCAGGGACCATACATCTACCACACGGTCATACAACCTGTGGTTATGCTCTTCTCACAGTTTTTAGATGAACTCAAGCATCATTCATGTCAAATAGCTGGCCTTGCGCTCCCCCTTGCGGGATGGGATTAAAGAGTGAATGAGACTTAAATGACAACAACATTGGTGTATTAGAGAACCCACGGCCTCTGTTAGAGATTTTTTAAATATAGTCCTGCGACTTAATGTTTATGACAAAGCCTGCACACTTCGATGTTGATATTTTGGTCGATTAAGGTGAATGTTACTTTAAAAAAAAAACATATTTTGAATGCGCCATATTATGGAACATACAATTCGGATCAAGCAGCCTCACAAGTTTATTATTCAGTTATTATCACATATTCAGAATAACGTCAAAGATAACAAGCCTTTTTTCTGGTTTATGTACATGGAAACAGATCCATATGAACAATGTTTTATGCAAAATTTCATATAGATCCATTCAGCGTTTTTTGAGTCCATAAGCCTATCATGGGTTTTCTTGCAGATTTATAGTGCAGAAGTGTAATCCTGTTTAGAATGACCAGTGGTCAGTTTGACCTAGTTGTAATGTGAGACTTTTTCCCTCTTGACAGGCCCCAGCCAGCACAACAAAGTCACCATGGCCTTCCATGGCCGGGACAAATCCAAGGGAGGAGGGGTAAGTTAATACATGTAGAGCTCAAAAGTGTAAGTATTACAGCCTGTTTTACCTAAAAGCTTGATACATAAAAACACTATAAAAATGTATTGACGGAGTCGCAGATTTGGACTTCAAACTGTCTGTAAACATTAACCATCATCTTTCTACTTTTAGCACCAAAATGCTTCAACGGAAAAAAAATATGATCAGGGAGTGTTCTCGTGTTCTCATGATGTTCTAATTCATAATCCAACATGTGTATGTGTACTAATTTATTTTTTAGAGCTGTTTTATGGATGGCACTAGATGCTTTGCCTTTGTACATGGGAAAGTAAACAAAAGTTCATTAGATGTTTGGTAATAGACTATAAGGATTAAATCTCGGAGGGAAAGGGATTAGCAAGTTGTGATTGAATTGCTTTAAACCTTAAGTAAATATGAATAACGCCATATGAATGCATATGATACTGTAATGGATAATCCTTTCTAAAAGGTCATTAGAAAAGATTGGAATCTAATACGAGTCAGGCTTTGCTCCCAGATTATCAGGATATCTGCAACTTCTGAAGATTAATATAAAGACAGGTGTGGATCCTGCATTCATGTTGGCATTCTATTTGAAATGATTCGTTAGAAAACCCCCCCCCCCCCCCCCCCCCATAAGAACAAGAAAGGGTTGGTTACCGTGACTGCTAAACTAACATTGTATGTCACATTACTCTGTGAAATGAAACAGAATTCCTACTTATAAAACTCTTAGGAAAAGAGAAGAGGCCTGCATTACATGATACAAAATTTATTCAGCTATGATACTTTTGCACTGTGATGTTCATTTTCAGAGTAAGCTCCTGAGATCATGTCGGTCAATAAAATCTGATTTTCTCAATGAAATCCATTTTGGCAGCTGACTTTTTTTCTACTGGTCTGGTAAATCTGGGCAAATGTCAACAAGCGAATATTCACACATCATCTTTCTGATTTAGATTTTTCCTCTTGTTCCTTCAGAAATCAGAGGAGTTTATTCCCCTGACATCAGACCAAGATGGAGCCGTCACTGACGCAGGCGTCAACAGCACCACCTCCCTTACAGCTGACAGTCCGAATTCCCCTGTTGTAGAGGGCGCCAGTAGTCACATGTTGCTGCGCTCCATTAGCACAGAGCCGGTCATCTCCCGAGACACCTCACAGGACATGCAAGAGGACAATGTCACAAGGCTTTCCTTCTTACATGATGAGGTATACAAAGCCTGGGTGTTGAGAAAATTGCACAGTTACATAAGTTCTGCATTGAGCATTGTGTTTAGGGCAGGGAAGAAAACCCTATAATCTTGTGAAATTTTATAGAATCCCTTCAGAGTTTTATTAGCTTTTTATGTACAAAAACATTTTCAGTGTCTCTTAAAATACCAGATTTATGCTTAGTCAGTTCGATTTAGTCTCTTTAAGTACTAAGATTCGGGCCATGCTCTGGTCCTGCTTTCAAATTGTTATTCTGTGTTTTACCAGGAAAATGTCTTTCAGCTTAGTATGTTAACGTTTCAGTTGATTTACTTATCCTGAACTTAGACCAAAAGTGGCATAATTGTTAGCTGGACTTCCTCTTATCTTCGTTTTTTAAATAAAAAAAAAATGTAATTGATATTTCGAGAGTCTTAATTTTACTGTTCCGAAAGAGTTACTGTGTTGCATTGCAAAACTGCATGCAGGCTTAAATTTGTCACAGACATTATCGCACAGTTTGTTTTTTTTTCTGTGGTTATAAGAAATGCATACAGCTAAAAGTAAGCCAGATAGAAAGAGGGATAGAGAGAAAGTAAGGCAAACTGATAGATTAGATGAAGTGCACTTTACTGTTACACCTGAACCAATGACAATGTAGATCAGATGAGAAAAAGGTGCAAATTTTGTAACAGTGGAAAAAATTTCCCATTGTCAGAAAAGGTGGTTGACATTAGTGATGCCAGTGCCAGGCACATCATTTAATTAATATGATAATTTCATTAGTATTTTTTTTTTTTTTTTTTTATGCATAGGTGTCAAGGCTTAACTCTACTGTAAGATTTAGAACATACATCTAATGGTGAATTTACACTCTGATATCTTTGTTTTCTTTGTAAATAGTCTATGCAAGATTTACCAAAATTTATATAACCTAAGTGAAATACAAAATTTATATAACTTAAGTGAAATTTATTGGACAAATTAATAGACACAGGTTACTAAATGTTTATCATATTTTCACTGAATCAGTTACTTAAATTTAGTTATAGTCTGTTTTGATATTGTCAGATGACATGTCAGGACCTTGTTACAGATATATGTCTCATGCCTAGGGCAAACGAGTCAGGAGCCCCCTTGGGCAATATCGAGTTATGGCCATTTTTAACTATTTTCAAATAGTCTGAGATATTAAATTTTTTTCTTTGTTTTCCACAAATTGAAAATTCAACCTTTTCTACCCTGAAAAAAGAAATTTGGTATCTGAGGCGGAAAATAATTCAAAATAGCCGTAACTCCTGATCGCTGAGAGCAACTTCTGAATGATTTGTCCTGGGTGCAAGCCATACAATCAGTTTCCTTGAGAATGTTTGCATATGTGTTGGGCTGACTAGGTGGAGAAGCTGTTTGACACAGACTGGAAGCTGGAGATTGACACTTTGACCATGGACCCCAATGCCAAAGCTCCAGCATTGAATCTCATGGGCAGGGAAAGTAGCAAGCTGGCACTCTCAGAATTCTACCATGTGGACGAGGCTGAATATTCCAGTAAGTTTTCCACAGAATATGTCTTAGATGTGAGATAGTCACTGCTCAACTGAGAGGCATGAAAGATACATTCTTGCTCATATGCAGGAATTTTTTTTCTCACTCATAAACAAGGATTTGAAGATTTTAAAGAAATAAATTTTTAAAAAATCACAGGGAAAAAAAAAATGAATATTTCAAGATTTTTAGGAAAATATTGCAGCATGAGTTCTCTATATTTTGCTGTTTCACCACCAGGTATGAGTTGAGTTTGGAGAAGTCACTATTGTATCACATTTATTTTAAACACAAATTTAGTGTTGGCATTTTTTGTTTAATGCATAGTAAAAATATTCATTAGGTGAATTGATCTAATTTTTATCTTGAACTCTCAGGCTTGTTAAGAGTAGTAGCTGTGGGAAAGGAAGGCTTTGTTCAGATAGCAATGGAAGATCGTTTTGCAGATTATCTGCCCCTCCCAAAAGAACAAAAGAGGGGAAAAAATCCCTTGATTTCTTAACATTTGAAAAACTTATTTCCCAAAAAATATGATAAAATTATAACAATAAGAAGAAAATATTCTCTTGACGTCATAATTTTTCAGGAATTTTTGTGGCCTATGTTTCGAGCAAAGGGCGCCAAAGTGTTTTTGTATTTTTCCCCCTTTTTACACTGCTTGTTCAGTCCTTGTTTTGTCTGGTAAAGGGAAGTAATAGTACTGAGCACAGTGATCTCCCATTGGTCATATTACCATTTATTTGTGTCACTGACATTGTGTTTGTCTTGCAGGACATCGCCGAGTGTCCTACCCACACATTCACCAGCCTCTGAGGTCTCTTTCCAACAAGTCCCTCAGTAAGTCTGGTAAATCTCACAAGGCCAAGAAAAAGGCCAAGAAAAAACGGAAGAAGGAGAAGATTCGGGCTTTTCCCTCTCAGAGTGCCATCAAGAGTCCTCCCATCCCAGAGGTGGATGAGGAACACCATGCTCAACATATGGAATATGATGATGTGAGACATAGTCTTTCACTTCTCTTGCTTTCTTGTTCTCCATCTTTAAAATGCATGTCTATCAGTCATGTTCTCAGCAAGCAAGATATTATTATGAAGCAAAAAATATATTCAGAAGCTACATTACATGTAAAATTTTAAAATTATTCAGATCAAAATAGTATATATATTCAGTCTTCTAAACATTGGCAATGCTTGGCATTCTATTCAATGCTTACAGAAGCTGAAAGAATGAAAGTTGTTGTTGGTAGCTAGAAAGAATTACATATATAATAATGAAATAATATGATTTATTCGCAACCTGCTAAAGATAAGTCCAGTATTTCTAGAGCTACACAAGCAGAACCAAGCAAAGAACGGAGTTTTGATCTGTAAATAAGACTGATGATGGATATAATATAAAATCAATCTCATATGCATAATGTTTTAATCTTGAAAGGACTCCGCAAGTAGCTCACAGAGTGATGAAGATGAGTTTGAGGATGACTTTTTGGATGAGGAAATCAGTGAAAGGCAGGAGGTGCCATCAGAAAATGGAGAAGTGATCAATTCTCGCTCTGCTCTGCCAATAATGAACATTGTCCCACCCACACCTTCATCAGAAAGGCTTCTATCACCTTTTGATGATGAGGTTGATACAGCCAGAGAAGAACCAGAGCCGCACACCACATCAGGATCAGGAGCAGTGAGTTAACAATGGAGTTTCTACTCCAACCTTAGACAGTCTATTTGGTGAAATAAAAGACAGAATGGATTGAATAAGATCCCATTAATATTTGAGCTTCAGAGGTCACAAATCCTTTTTACCGTCTTACATAATTTTGCATCACTTTGTCCCTGTATTGCTTTTAAATTTTATATTTATAATCTGTAGTCTGGCTATAGTTTATGTTTCCTTCAAATCTGGCAGATCGTAGAACTGTTTATAACGGACAAGGGTTTGAAGTAATGATATTTAATGTTTATCAGATTTACCTGTTTCTATGAAACCCCAATTTTTCCTTTTTTTTTTATTTTTTTGAGAGATGAATAAAGAAGAAAGAGATGGGAAATAGCTTATGCACAGCTAACTGAAAAAAAACTAGAATTGGATGATTCTGAGATACAGTTTGATGCAGCAAAAGTGTGAGGTGTATAAGGTGCGACGTTTCCTCCACTGGAACTGCCTTGTGTCTGTTTTCAGGTGGATTTCTACATTGGGACAGAGGACCTCCCGTCACCAACATTAGAACACAGAGAGATGCCTCTGGCCCCATCCCCAGTGGCAGATCAAAAAGACTTTGAAAGTATTGTGTTAATAGTGCCAGATGAAGAGGCAGGTTTCCTATCTGACCCAGGTGTTCCTCCACCTGTAGATGACTTACCAGTCCCAATTGGACCAATCAAACGCAGTGCCTCAGCGGATCGTGAGGAAATGTTGGCCAGTGGGACACCGTCCCCAGTGGAAGAAGCTACTCCCTCCCAACGTCCCACACATTTGGCTTTGACGCTCTCAGAGGATGCTGTGCCATCACCTGCTGGATCTCGGGCACCCTCTAGGAGACCAAGCATGGGTGGGAAGGTTACTTTTGTTGTAGGTGAGTAATGTAGGGCACATTTGTAACCTCGCTCTCTTTTCTTCTGTCTTATGACGTTAACTGATTTGCCTGCTTAGGATCGTGTCAAATTTCAATGATTGAATGTTTGTGAAGATGACTCATTTGGAAGGTACATGTATTAACTCTTGCAGTGGCGATTTCATTTAAAACTGCATAGTCCCCCAGTGGTGAATTTTTTTTGTATAGTTACGCAGAAAAATATGTTTGCAAGAGAAAAACTTCACATCTTCCTACAGTCACAAAACAGATATCAGAAAGAAAGGAAACTAAATGAAGAACATGATTCAGCCATAAGATATCAGTTTTGTTGACTATTGACACTTGTTGATTTGCTTATTTGTTTGTTTGTTAGTCAGTTTGATCTCTTATTTATACCCTGTCTGTGTATATTATTCCTGGACACAGTGTGGAATATATTTATCTTTGCATAAAGTACAAGTTGGTTTGCTCTCCCCTCTCCTTCATTGCTGCGTCAATAACAGTTTGAAAAAGGTATATGGTTTGAGGATCAGTTGGGAGAGTCACTTTCACCCTCTGTTTCACCAAATGAATGGCTATATAATGAGTGCAGAGACCTCAGATAACCACAAATTTTTCTTGTTTGCTAATTTTGTTTCCTAGGATTTACACAAGTGGCATGCAGACAAGTGACAGTTGCTCTTCCTATTTCTTGGACAGTGCTAGCCACTCCTTGTTTATATCATTAGAGAAATCTGCATAAAATTCCTTGGAACATAATGTGAAATATGCTGCGGTTTGCCATAATTCAGCATCCAAAATTTGTACATGAGCACTACATTCTCAGACAGGGTTACTAAGGCAAGGGAAACCATTTATAATGGATTATGATTACGTTGCATGCTCAAATGACTTCCAAGTAGAGTGAAAGTAGTGTGATTGCCATTGTGGGCCCATGAAGTGTGGTGCGACTGTTGTTACAATTGTCAGTGAAACGGTGAAGATACGCAAAGCAAGAGTGGGAAATTTACTGTCAGTGATGATTGCTTTGAGTCAGCTTTTTTCTTTGATCTCCTTCTGGAAAATGCTAGAATGAGAAGTCCATCATTTCAAGGAGATTGATTGATAAAAAGAAACAAAAACATCTGAGTGCTCAGTCAGTTTCAAAGAGTCGGGATGAGAATGATGCCTGAATTAAACAATAGAATTTAATTTCCAGATAGGGGCCATTGATTCATCAAAGTCACATAGATGCAATGGATATCACAAGTGATATGTATGTTTGTGTATTTTTTTTTACTATTCAGATGTGTGAAAGTCACTGAGAGTATTAAAAGAATTTTTGAAATTATTATTATTAATAGAGAATACTCCTGTTGCAGAACACAGATTCATTTCAAAATACTGCTGCCTCTGAGGTATTTACAAGTTCTCAGGATAACTTGACATGCACCTGCTTTCAGGGGATGACTCCAGCTATCCTAGCTACAACAATTTGCAAACTCAGATGTCTGACCCAGGGCCAGAAGGCAAAGAAGGAGCTGATGATTCAGGAGATGACAAAGAGAATCTCTCAAAGAGAAAGAGAAGGAGAGGATCTGGCAGTCGGACGAGGGGCAACAGCGAGGGAGAGATGCATGAGAGTGGGAGCCACAAGTTGCTGCGAGTGCCAAGGTTGGCAGAATCTCATTTTGTCGTGGAACTTTTATCGCAACTAAACAAAACAAATTCTTTCTAAAGGGTTACCAAAACTGGGAATAACAACCAAACAAAAATTGTGTTTTGCTGTCAGTCTCATATGCAAACAACAACAACAAAAAAGGTGAAAGTTTCATAACTAGCAGAACTGAACATTTCAAAAGCAAAATTTATGTTTATTGGAGGAACTCAGAAACAATGTATCTTCACAGCTGGTTTTTGTGTCTAGTGAAGAACTGGTTGTCTAAGATTGTTTCTGAGAATCTGCATGAGAAAGGAATCTCACTTTGTGATGGGTGTGGAAAGTATCTTTAGAAATATTCATTGGCTTTTTTTCTCTTTAGATCAGGTACTCATTCAAATATGAAATTAATTAGAAGAAGGATCAGACAGAGGGGTGTTTCAATCTTTTTCTTCCTGTATTTTCAAAGTGGCATTTATATACTTAAGTGAAGAACTTCAGATTTTAATAAAGGAAACATCTTTAAGATATAAGATATATCAAGTTTCCGAAGTTAAATTAAAAAATTGTTGTTTGACTTAAAGTGTTGAGGGAAGTCAGTCAACACGATCGAGTCGACGGCGACATCATCATCATCATGAACATTTCCGCACCGAGGACTTAATCATGAGGCGGCAGAAAGGGAGTGAAGTCAAGCTTGGAGAAACCTTCAAGAGATCACCTACAGAAACAGAGGAGGCTGCCATGTTATACAGAGCTGATCTGGATGAAATGGCTAGTAAGTGAAGAAATGCTGTCATTGTCATCTATGAGTTTTTCACTTCATCTTATAACTCTTTCACTTTCACTATCACCTCTTTTACTAAGTGCGGACAAGTTTTGAAGATTGCTAAAGGTAGATCATACTGAAACTATTTGTGGAAGTTTAAATCTTGTAGTGGATAATCAGCTGCCTGTGTCAAGTTTTTGTGTATGTTTTCTCTTTCTGAAACATTGTGATAAAGGTACTGGCATAATTTGATAAGAATCAAAAGCCAAGATTCCTAAAACTGAAGATAACTAAAACCAAGTAGAAAGTCATGATAATTTTGATCACCTGCAGGACAGCTTCTTCTTTTTTAAATTTGACATCATGTGGGACACAGTAACCGTTTTGCTCAGCTGTTTTTACCCTACCACTGCTCACTTGAAATCATTACATTCGAGTGCCACTAAATTAGCACATTACCACATTTTGACAGTTTACTTAATCTTTTTTTGCTCTTATGCATTTTAATGATTCTCCTTTATGTGTAGTTGTTTCATATGTTATGCTGGAAAGAATGTTAGGACACCCCAGATGACACTCTGGCTAATGAGATGAACAATTCTAAAGGTAATTCTATAGTCATAATAAGATCAAGATCACTGGATATGAAGATCCTGAGGAGAAAAATATGATAAACAGGCGCAAAACTGTTTTGAGAGTCAAAAACATTTCTCAGTTGTTGGAAAAACAATTTATGGCCATAAGAAATAATCCTTAAATGTGCAAAAAACACACTGTGGATCATGCCCTCTGACTCCATCACTGCTGTGTGGTCCTGGACAAAATGAGTGAGGATAGGAGAAAGAAAAGGTGCCTTGCTTCTGTTCGTTAGTTCTTTTGTGATATTAGTGAACTACACTGAACTGCTTTTCTGTCCAGGTCACAGATTTGAAGATCAGAGAGGTATTAGACGTCACAAGATCGCTCGCAGCAAAGGGGCTCTCCAGTCGATTGTTCACATTGGTAAAACTCACCATGAAAAGAAGCCCAAAGTCACCAAGAAATATGATCACAGCCCTCATGAGGTCAGACTAAAGAAATATTTCAGTTTTAAATAGAGTTTACAAATACATCTATTTTATGTTTTTACAGAATTTAGAGAACTGTCTTGTTCTTGTTTTTTTTTTTAATTTTTTATTTATTATAAGGATAATTTCTATAGCAATTTCTATGATTGAATAAGATAGCAACTTAAAACAAGTATTAATTTGGGTAAATGTATTGGAATTAAAAGGAATGACACAGCTGGTTTTTGTTGTTGTTGTTGTTGTTGTTTTTTGTTTTTTTTAATTTGTTTATTTTTGTTGTCCCCTGTCTAGTCTGTTACAGGCTGTTAAAAATTATCGTTAATGAGTTGAAATCTTGGAAGATGATGAAAGAAGAAGAAAAAAAAAGAAGGTTGTTCATAATGTAGCTTTTTTTTTTTTTTTTTGTAAAGAAACAGCTTAATGGAATGCTGTATTATGCAATCTTTTGTTTGTGATCATGGTTAAACAGAGGTGATGGTTAAAGCCATATAATGTTTTAAAATTGTAAAAAAAGAAAATATGAGAAAAGAAAAAAAATTAAAAAGTAAAGACAGTTAAGCAATTTCATTCTCTTCCACCAAAAAAAAGAAAAAAAAGAAAAAAAAAGTTGAATTAGGAGAACAAAGATTTAAGTGTATAGAGGAAAATTTTGTGAGGTTGAAATGAGTTTAAAATGATTGAAATCGTATGATTTATTTTGAAATCTTGTGTCGCACTTTGTGTGTGTGTGCAGATGTTTGTGGAGCTGGATGAGCTGCACTTTGGCGGGGACGACATGGTGGAGTGGAGGGAAAAAGCCAGGTGGATCAAGTTTGAGGAAGATGTGGAGGAGGGAGCAGAGCGGTGGGGGAAGCCTCATGTGGCTTCGCTATCATTTCATTCTCTGTTGGAGTTGAGGAGAGGTTTGGAGAAAGGTAACTTCTTTACAACTCTTTTTTTTTTTTCTTTTATCAATATTGCATTCTTTATTAATTTTTTAAAAATTTAGGAATCATTATGGAGGCTTTACAAAGAACATTTTTATGGAGGTAAAATAATGAATTTTGGATTTTGTTGTGAAATGAAAATTTGTAGCCAGCTAACAGAGAAGTATGGAAATAAAATTATGAAAGATTTTTTTTTTTTTTTTCAGTCTAGGCTTTTAAGCATGACCCAGAAAGATTTTCAACCTGCTTATGAAACATGACCCTGTTTTCTGATATGAATGAACAATTTCTTTATTGATTGTTAGCAATGGAGCCTGCCTCTGAGGGATATATTGTGTAGAAGACCATGTAGACTGGATCTTTTTTATGGGAAGAGCTTTACTTCCCCAATGTTACACCTACAGCTTGTTACTAATTTAGCTATTCGTTTGTCAGTCTGCCCATCCATTCATCCACTCCTCTCACAGACTCATCCATCCATCTATCTGTTCTTCTGCTTGTCCATTTATCTGTCCATCCACCCATCTTTCTTTAAGTCCTGTCTCCTCACCTCTCCTCTCTTCTCTCCTCACCTCTCCTCTTCTCTCCTGACCTCGCTTCATCTCACCTCTCCTCTCCTCACCTCTCCTCTTCTCTCCTGACCTCGCTTCATCTCACCTCTCATGTCCTCACCTCTTCCTCCCCTCTTCTCTTCACCTTTCCTCTCCTCACTTCTCCTTTCTTCTCTCCCCACCTGTCCTCTCCTCACCTCACCTCACTCTTCTCTTCTCCTCTTCTCTTCTCCTCTCCTTTCCTCTCCTCACAACTCCTCTCTTCTCTCCCCACCTGTCCTCACCTCACTTCTCCTATCCTCCTCTCTTCTCCTCTCCTTTCCTCCTCTCTTCTCCTCTCCTTTCCTTTCCTCTCTTTCCTCTCTATTCCTCTCTCCTGTCCTGTTCTCACCTCTCCTCTCTTGTCCTCTCCTCTCTTTTCTTCTCCTCACCTCTCTTCTCTCCTCTCCTCTCTTCTCTTCTCCTTTTCCTGCTCTCCTCTCCTCCCCTCTCTCCGCACCTCTCCTTCTCTCTTCTCTTTTTTTCTCCTCTCCTTTTCTTCTCATTTCTTGTCATCTTCTCTCCTCGTCGCTTCCCCTCTCCTACCCTCCCTTTCCTTCCCTCCGTTCTTCCTCTTGCCTTGTTATCTATTGATTATTTTTATTGATGAAACTGTTTGGCGGTCTGTTTGAAAAAACTGATTAAAAAAAAAACTATAAAAAGATGAAAGCTAGCACATTTTCTGTCCTCAGGGTCCTTGTTACTGGATCTTGAAGCTACAGATCTGACATCCATCATCCATAATGTTGTGGAGAACATGGTGATCAGAGATCTTGTAGAAGAGGAGGTCAAAGGAAAACTGCTTCGCACCTTGCTGCTGAAACATAAGTATGTGGACAAACACTTTTCTCTTAGGTCTTATTTCTGTAAGTTGCAACTCTACTTACACGTATTAACTTTGTTGGTTAATAACTGTCCTGAGTTGGAAGTAAATCAGGCCATCATTCAAACGTTCATACAAAATTTTTTGGGGAGGTCAAAATTGATCATTTCATCCAGAAGAATTGGTTTAGAATGTCCACATCGAGAAGTGCGGAATAGTTACCAGGGAAACATTAAAGATTCACTGCTGAGATCAGAATCAGAGAGAGATAGAGAGAGAAAATGGGAGAGAAGATTAGACAGCCATGAAATTTATGCGGCTAGAAAGTACTGTTCCTGTCAAACTGGAAAACAAAATGAGATGCAACACAAAATCAGGCGCTCGTCAAATCTTGAACCTATGGAGTTCTTGGCACCAATGTTTAGCAAATTTATTTCTCTTTCCGTGTGTGAAATTTTTTGCGTTCTGTCTTAAGTAGAAGTCAGGCTATTGACAATTAAAGACGTTGGGGGTGACCTGTTGTTTCAGATGAATTTAGCGAGAAAATGGCTGATCACTTTTGTAAATCTTTATTAATCTTTGTTAGAATGTGCTGCTAAATTACAATTTTTGGGCTTATATTCAATCTGTTTCAGAAAATTTAACTCAGAAAGGCATTTGTATATTGATATAGAAGTATTCCGCGAAAAAAAAAAAAATGTAAAAAAAACATTTGTTCACTGTTGAAAAACATGTGATTTCTCTGGTTGCCTCTGTTTGACAAGCGCCAGATTTCATCGTGTTGCGTCTCAAATGTTATTGTTCCATGAGCCTGTAGAGGTTTTGGAGAATGGGTCCAAATATATGCTGAGTGTATTTAGTCAAACTTTTTTCAGGAGTAATACTAAATGGGAAGCCAAATATCAATGATAGGATTCCTGTCTCTGAAAGTTATCTGTATTTCCTTGTTTTAAAGGTGTTTGCACAGATGAGCTGAAAGTGTTCAGTTAAGAGAAAAGAGTTGCTAGTCCTGCCAATAAGTTTTTTTGTTTTTTTTTTTGTCTCTATACGGCTTCATTTCAGCCTGGGTGCTGTTAGCTACTGTAGGTCCCCTGCTTCTTTTGCCATATAAAACAAAAAACTCCATAAATTATCAGAGAACATTTTGCACTTTTTATTGCATTGTATATCACCTCCATAATCAGCATGAAAATTTCAGCCATACATATGTTTTCTTAGAACAATAGAATTAGTTATTCCTGAAATTCATAGGCCATACTTCCCTTTGATGAAACATGAAACAGTTAGGTGTTTATTGTAGTCTAGTTCCTCCCTAGTTTGCACACTTAATTATGATTGTATTTTCCTAGTTTTATCTCATATTCTGGCATAAATTTGAGAACAGTATCCGCATATGAATTTAGAAATGCATACTATGTTACTTAAACCATTATGGTGGGGGGGGGGGGGGGGGGGGGGTTTTTCCCCCCCCCCCCCCCCCCCCCCCCCCCCCCCCCCCCCCCCCCCCCCCCCCCCCCCCCCCCCCCCACACTCTGCTGTCCTTGTATGGAGTATTTCATAGTTTTTTTTTTTTTGAGAGTGCAAAAACTGTTAGAAGGTTTGGTTATCGCAATATGGTGAAAAGAATCACTTTGTAGTTACATCTCGAAGAGATACAGAACAAGTTAGAAAGAATAATTTAATTGCTGTGATCATTACCTGCTGTGATCCCACCACAGCACACAAGCCAAACATGGGGCTTTTCTGGGACATACATTTAGTGAATAAGGAAAGTCAGAAAGGGTTTCTTCCCTGGATATAGACTTGATGGTTGTTGAGCATTTTTACCAGTCAAAATAGTTGTAGAACACAGACTGTAGAGAAGGTGCTGTCTTTGCGTATCCCATGAGAATACATGAAGCACCACTAAAGTAGCACATTGTCATGTATAGGTCTGTTTGGGAATAGAAAATGATGGTGATGAAATAGGCTGTTGAGATAACCTCCATCAGGAGATTGAAAGAGGTATATAGAACGTAATGAAATGGGCTACATGTACTGGTAAATTTTTTATAGTTCAGT
Source organism: Peronia verruculata (assembly GCA_038406235.1). Taxonomy (NCBI): domain Eukaryota; kingdom Metazoa; phylum Mollusca; class Gastropoda; order Systellommatophora; family Onchidiidae; genus Peronia; species Peronia verruculata. Next base: position 343,213 of record JBCAUA010000010.1, on the reverse strand, counting down.
CACCATATTCATCGTCCCACATATGTAGAAATTACATACCGCGTATCGTAAAGGGGACATTTAGTAAAAATGTGATTTTTAGGTTGGGGAGAAGGGCGTGGTGAACTGACTGGCACAGAATGTGTTTTTTGACTAATGTATACTTTAAGTTTTTTCCACCAGACTCACAAGCACATCAAAGGCCACATAACTTCTTTTTTTGCATTTACGTCAGCCATTGATTTCATGCATTTATGTGGAGAAAATAAATACATTGGAAAGGATAACATTTTCTTCATTAGCATGAGTCATTGATAAAGAAAAAGCAGATTTTATTTTGAAGCTTTTTAGGTGCATAGTAAAAAATGATCAAGCATTTTGAATATCTGTCTTTGATTTGAGCTCATTGTATTGCATTTGAAGGCTCAGGCTTTTTGCTTTTAATAAGTTGCAGCAGAATCATAAAGAAATGGCCTTTTTCCCTGCTTGTGCATTTCACCCTGCAATGCTGCAGGTGTCGGTCCCCTCACAGGAAGAACTCCTTTGCCTTTTGATCAGCTAGATAATTTAGCAACTGGTTAGTGGAATAAGTTGTCATTTTTTACAAAACAACATGAATGAGCCAAAGAAAGGCACAGCACTTTGCCCAGATTAAAAATCCTGATGGATTCAGTAGATCTTTCAAAGTGATTAAAGAAGAGGCCAAAGAACTGAAATGAGTGCTAAAGTAAATGCAGTATAGTTTCAGACCAAACATTAAGGGGTCTACATGTTTGCACTGTATTCCCTCTCTGATGATCCTCCCTGATCACTCAAATTACAGGCATGTGAGTGGGCGGTCGGCTTTCCTGCGCCGAACACCATCTTATTCCAATCTGGCCAGCCTGGATAGTGCCGGAAAAAGGTTTCTGTAGTTCCACTTTTTTCTGCCTGTTTTATTTTGTAGCTGGATTGTTGACCAATGCCTTGCTGGATTTACTTTGTTCTCAACATGGCTTACCAGCAGAAAGTACATGTGAAATTTATGTACCAGCCATTCATTAAATTGTAATCTGAATTTGAGCTTTCAATATAAAAAGGAATTTATGCAAATGATGCAGTTTTTTTTTTATACAATTTCTCTGCTAAATTATAATGAATTGAACTTGCCTTCTGCCTTCTTCTGCTTGAAAGTTAACCTTGCATCAATGTTCAAATTTATTTACAATGTTGTGACAGTTCTGCCAGTTTGCCATCTTGAAAACACCATCTGTCATGTTTGTTGTGTGGTGCCTGGATGTCTTGACTAAAGATAACTTTTCCATCTGTGTCCTGATGTAGATGTGGTGCTTGTTCTCTGCTACATGTCTGTCCTGCCCCTGCTATGGTTTCTCCTCTTCTTTACCTCATTTCATAGAAGAAATTGATGCCCATGAGCCGTACAAGGCACTGATGGAACCATTCTTGCACAATTGAAGAATGACCTGTAAAACTGATTAGCTATGGGCTCAGCTGTGATTTTTCCTACCTGCACTTGTCCAGAGCCAACCTTGTTTTCCAATGCTTATCTCATGCTTATCTTTTCTTTTTGCTGTATACATGTACCCTCAAGCTCCACTCCGCCGTTTCTGTTAGTGTCACATAAAATATGTCCCCCGAGGGGGCCCAGGGTTTATAAGTAGGTTCTCTGCTTCCACCTGCAGGCAGTGTAAGTCTGCCATCGGTGGGGTGTCTCCCATGGAGTGCTATCCTCGACATTTCAGGGGAGACATCTCTTCTCTCTCTCCCTGCTCCTGTCTTCTGTCCTGCTTTCTTTCCTCTCTTCTTCTTGACGTGTAAACTTATCTTACCATGCTTGACACAATATAGCCGTAATCATGTTGATGTGTCGTTAAACCATGACACAAACAAACAAATTAACATGAAATATGTAGTTCACACAATGGTGGCACACATGCCTACTTCCCTGGCTCTGTAGTTTGCAGTGTTTTTGGTGGCATAAAACTTCTTGTAGTCTCTCGTCTACATGACCAGACTAAAGTTTTCGTCCTTACTAAGATGATATAGCAACATTTTCCTGTCTTGCACCCTTCACCAAGTCCTCAGCATGCATGCCTGGTTTCTGAGTGGCTTTGTTTAATTTGGTAACTCCTGTTGCATGATGCTGATGATATCTCTTTTTCTGCTTTATTTTTGCCTAATATGTACAGAAAATTGTCTGCTTATTTCCAGACTAGAATGATGCAACATGTTTGGGATGATCCTTTTATTTTGGACTGCATCTTCTTTCTTTTTAAAAAGAATATTTTTGAAACCATGATCTGATATTATATTTTTTAGCATGCGATATGTTGTCTATAGTAGATGGTGAGTCACGTAGAATCTGCTACATATGTAATGTCACGTATCTACTTGATTCATGTTCCAGCTGGGTCAACATCTTAGTGCTAATATGACTACTGTTGTGACTTCATTATAGCTGTAGCTACTTAGTTGTGGATTTAGCGCTGTTTCAGTTTCCAATTTTTCCTATCAGCAATGTCAGCATTTGCATTTTGACAAAAACTGATGTTGAAGATATCAAATGAAGAGATAATAATATAGTAGATATTTATGATTTTATTTCATTGTTTTCATTTCACATGATGTTGGTATAATCGTATACGTAGGCTTTATAATTTGGGACTTTATGTCCTGGTTTTTATTTCACATGATAACCAATTTGAGAAATGCCCTTGAGAGTAGAATTTTATAGACTTTTTTTGATGATATTCAGCCTTGTCAGACCATTTCACTGTGAGGATTTTAGATTTTTTGGCTTTGCATATTTTATTTTGCTCTTTTTTTCTCATGTTGTTCTTTTTGCTTTTATTTCCACTGTTTTCTCTTTGTGATTCAGAATTTTGCTATCTTCACTTTGTTCTCTGTTGTATTTATACCATTACTATATTTGCAAGCTCAGTTGACCTGAGTCCCACTGACAAACTTCTGGTGTGTGCATTGTGCTGCTGTCATCTTTCACTTGACAGTGCACAGGTGGTTGAATTCTCACCACATCTGTTACTGCCACTTGTGTTGAGCAGTGCTATACCTGGCATTCTGTGATCGTCATATTTGACAGCATGGTTTTTTGTGATGTAACACATTTCATCTAAGCTCTTGAATATGGCGCAAGGTTTATTTCATTCGTCTAACAATACTTTAACATTTTCTGTGTGACTTTCTACTTTCATTTTTGTTCAAAGAAACATCTAAAAACAAAACAGTATTAGACAAAAATGGGCCGAGCATATCATACTTTCATTTGTATTGCATCCACAGCATTGAAGAGAGAAGGACACACGAACAAATTTTCAATATTCAGCCATAGAATTGAAGAATTAAAGAAAGAAAAACATAACACTTGATGAGAATATTTTTTGACACTCCTACAAATGAGAGTGTCTGTGAACTACTTATCGTAAGTTTAGTTCTCTGTTGCCCTATCTCCATTTTTCACATTTTGAGAAAATTCATGAGTTGTGTCTAGCAACTGTTTTTGTGCATCGGAGATAGGACAAAATGATTTTCAAAATATACCTGTTTGGGCAAGTGATTGGTGAAATGACTACAGTATATGGTAGATTTACTATCCCTTTTTTCACATAACATTTATGTCTCTAAATCGCCAAAAATGGAGATAGGGCAACAAAGAACTGAACTCGCGTTATGTAAAAACTGTAGATAACAGTTTGTCTCTTGCTGAACCTATCAGCAGGAATATATGCTTTTTAGGATTTAGAGTTTCAGTCAAGCAAGAAAAGAAATAGGGGTTTATTTATTCATTTGTTTACTTCCTTTCTTTCTTTCTTGCTCACTGACTGACCAGCTAACCAACTGAACAGCTGCCTGACCGACTGAATTTACTTTAATACTTACTCACTTACCAACTTACTTGCTTAATTATTTATTCATTTATTTGTTCATTCATTCATTCATTTATTTGTTTGTTTTAATTATCTGAGGGATTCATGAAAGCTTCACCAGCTTACCTTCAGCTATGTGCACCAATTCCTTGGTTAAGCTTCCAAACCAGACCCAGTCCCTTTGAGTTTGTCACCAGCACAGTCAGATAAACTACAATTGAAAAGGACAATATATAATTCATGTAACATACCAGCAAATGTATGTGCTTGTGGATTGTGTAAATTAAATGTCAGGTGTTATAATATCACAAGTTTAAGGTATCTTCATCTATTATTTAAAGTATGTGAACATTGCATTTGTTCATGATGGTTGGCCATGGTGAATGTGTAGAAATCTAGATCTGGTAAAGGATTGAAGATAGAAGATTGGATATTAAGAACTAAATATATTTTTGGTCATTACATGATATATATATATGCATATACCCAAGGTCCATACTCATTCAATGTCTTGCTTGATTATGTTAATTTCTTACAGTTGACTTCGGTAATTTTATTTTATTTTTTTTTTAACAGAGTTTAAACAAACTAGTTTGTTTTTTTGTCCACTTTTCTTTCTTTTTTTTTCTTTCTTTCTTTCTTTTTTTTTTTTTTTAAACTCCTCTGTGAGAGGTCTGCACTTTTTTTTTTTTTTTTGTTAGTTAGAGTTTATTGAAGAGTGATTTTTTTCTGTTTTGGACAGCTAAGAGATGGTACTAAAGATGCAGTTTTGAACTTGAATCATGTCACAACTATCCTATAAACTACCAGAATGAGAGAATGTCATAAAACCGTGCTATACTTTTTTTGTTTGTTTGTTTGTTTGTTTGTTTTGTTATGCATGAAGATTTGAAAAGTAGCTAGACCAATGAGAAATATTCAAAATTTAAACTGATTCAGCTTTTGCTGTATGTTTGGATAAAGTTTAGATCCCAGTCAAACTCAAGAGTTGATATAACTGTTATTTGCATGTTTATTTGAGCAGTTTTTCAATTTTGACAAGTTCTCATTTCTTTGTGTCATTTAAATGAAGTGCTTGACTTAGCTGATAGCATGAGGATGAGGACAAAGTTTGCTGTTAAGTTTGAAACTCAAAGTGAAAGTCTGTGGAAGACTGGAGTATGACCCCGGTGACCTCTGTTGTTTCAGACATCAGCAGCACGAGAAAGGATTGCTGAGCTCCCTGTCACAGAGCAGCTTTGGCTCGTCCCTGGGCCTGAGCAAGTCCCCGAGTAGTGCCTCAGTGCAGGAGAAAAAACGCAAGGACAATAAAGGTGCTGCCAAACTGGAGATGGTGAAAGTGGATGTAGACAACAACATGGTAAGTGTCACTCTTAGGTGTCATGTTGTGTTGTGTCTCCTCGCTGATACAGACATACATATATGATATTGCCATTCGATGAAAAAAAAAAAAAAACAAAGACAAAAATTGTACAGGAAGTTTCAGCAGGAAGCTAAGAGCTGTAACAATTTAGTTTGAGTCAAGCCTTCATAATGACTGTTGTATGTTATATGGCTGTAGGTAAGAGGAAACAGCTTATTTTAACTTTTGAAATCTTTCTATTCCAGATAGATTATTGACGTGCAGAAAATTTGTAAATCTCAGCCAGAACTCATAAATTGTATCTGTAATTTGATCTCAGCCATATGTTATAGTCTTAGAAATGAAATCCCATACAGTGCAATTTCAGCTGATAGCTGGATATAGCTGGGATATAACTTGAATGATCCCCTGATCTTGTAGCACGTCCCATCCAAATTGAAGCTAGACATGCTCTATTTGATGATGTACACGTACTATGCCAGACCCTTTTTGTCTGATTAGCTGCGAACTACTCTGCTTATGCCTGTACCTTTGGTTATATTCACACTGTTGAATTTGGCATGAGACAGTGGATGGCACAAGTTTGACTGAAGTGAAAATATAATGTGTGGCCCTGACTTGTAATACAGAGCTGGGCATGCATGAGGATATCATAGTGCTGCAGGCAGATTACACATTGTGGTCTTTGCAGCTCATGCCAGCCTGCAACACTGTAATATGTGCTGATAAACACCTGTGTTACTGCTTTGTAGATGAGTGTGTGTGTGGTCTGTCTCATTTAAGCCACTGGGGAGAGTTGAGTTCCAACAGTCTTAAATGAGGAGAAGGATTTGGTGTTCATCTGACCAGTGTTCATCTCTTGTTTTCCATCCTGTTTATATTGTTTATCCCCCAAGCTTGAATAGGAAACCTCCATCCCCACTCTGGCCAGCAAACATTATTTGCAGGTTTTGCTACCCCCCTCATGTTGTGGATTTGTTTTTCACCAGCTCGGCTGCTGATGCACATAGATATTGTTTTACTCACTCTGATGTGACAGATATGTGTTTTATGTACAACTCCTTGAATTAACACTGGAAAGTCAATGCCTTCACTGAAATTGAGGAACCAAATAAGAGTTTGCACATTCAGATTTTTTTTTTTGTTTTGGTGGTCATTTCAGTGGTAGTGAAATAATCCAATGAAATGTAAATCTTTATTTAGGCTTGATTCAAGCATATTTTGTAGTTTGTATCTGCATGATCAGGGGCTGTGTTAAGAAGAGGCTGACTGATTCTTAATGCATCAACCATGATTATAGAGCTGATGCTTTTCTATCAATCCCTTTTTAAAAAATTTGCTTAGTTTTCTCTGAAATTATTCAAAATAATTGTCATTCTAAGAAAATTTGCCAAGGATATATAGAGGAGAAACATCTGTCAACTCTGACTACCCTAGTGTGCAGCATTATTATGTTCATGGTGATATGAGTGTGTTGTGGATGTATTGAGAAACTCTAGGCTGTATGTAAACTTACTTACTTACTTGTTACTCTCTGACTGGCCATTGCCTTCTCTCCTAGCCTGCCTGTGGCACAGACCATGAGCCTGGCCCAGGGGAGGCCCCTGCCTGGACGGCGACAGATGGGGTAACCATGCAGATTGTCATGGCTTAATTCTTCACCATTTGTTTACTTTTTGCTCTTTTCTTTGAGCTCTGTGTGCCTGCCTCCTAATCTTTGGTCATAACTGGTCCCAGCAGCAAGTAATCTCCCCACAGCTATTTTCTTGTGTTTATGACATCTTCATTACATAATACTGAATAATCTCATGTGAGTTTGTCTTTATAGTTGCTTTGTGTTGCTGTAGTCATTAACTTGTGTCAAAAAACATGAAGTGGTGAAGTGACCTCCTGTGGTGGCAATGGATAGACAGCTACTGTGTCAGCAACATGTCTTGTAATGTCCTGGGCATGAAATGATTCTGTAATTGTGATAATGACAAACCTTTTTTGAGTACTGCTGTGTGACTAGAAATCATTACTTTTGAAGGAAGATGTGCACCTGTGATTATTAAGTATGATTAAGAAAGCACCGATGTTAAGCTAATAATTGAGCTTCAGTGCAATAGTGGGCAATGTAGCCTTGTATAATCTGAAAGCTATAAGCTAGAAATATGGGAAAGACCAAAACTTTCAAAGCTAGCTTTGCCCTACAGTGATACAATTGTGAATACGGAGAAGTGCAGTGATAAGCATGGACCAGACCATCCCTGGTGTTGAGTAATACTAAATTCATACATTCCTACTGGAATAAATGCATGTCTGTTCTCTTCTTCACCCGTTTATTTTTTACACTGTACTTAGTTGAATCGAATGAGATTCTTGACCAATCAGAAAGTTCAAGAAATATAACTGACGTTTGTGATTTGTTGATGAACTTTGACTGAGCATGAAAAGAGCAAAGCTCTTTATTTCATCCAGTGGTTGGATGTGAACATATACAAATATTGAATAGTCCTGAAAAGGAATTCCAGGTGTTAGTCTAAGTTGGTATTGCTCGGTTTCCACTAATGAGCATACAGGAACAGCTTTGCTGTGCAGCAGAATACATTTTGGACCACAGAAAACTATACTGTGACAAGGCTTAGTTTTGCATTGCAGTTATGAATACTATTGAAAAGTTCAAAAAAAAAAAAAAAGAATGGTTTTGGTCACATTGTCCAGAGTATTATTTTTTTTAAATATTGTTAGTAATTACAGCATTTTTACAGTGCCCATTCCTGTACAGCACAAGCTCCAAGCACTTCACAATCTGACATTACCCAGGCAGCCCCAATGGAGACACTCTCATACGTTCTCAACACCTTAGGAAGCATATCAAATGACTTCTTAAAGTATTTGTTGCTCATGTCCTTATCTACCAGCAACATTCTGTGTCTATAGTCAGACATCCTTTTGAAACTGTGTCAAGTAATAAGGCAATGCATGTGAGTTGTTATTCCCAAGGACAAAATGTTCAGTCTCTCTAGAACCAAAGCCCAGCAATTTTTTTATTAGTTCTTGTGATGTTACCGCAAGAGTCGATTTGTAGCAAACTTTGCTAGTTGCCAGTTGTTTACATGTACCTGTCACTGTGTGTGTATCTTTTATACTGTGTCATGATTGATCTGCCACTCTGGTGCTGTGAGATGTTTTTAGATAATTGGTCCTTGTACATAGCTTGTATGTTAATGCCCATGTTAGCTTTGCCAGTAGAACAGGCCTTTTTACTTCTCATGCGAGTCTTCAGTAGCTTTCTAGCGAGTGTTGCTCTCATTATCAAATTCATGCCAGAGCCTTTAGCATTGGCAAGAGTGATATGACATATATTAGAAACAGAGTCATTGTTTGCAGTCTACAAAAACTTTAGAATCTTCTCATCTTTTCTAGGTTTTCCTTTATCGCCTCAATGGGGTATGAATGAGTTGCCAAGTTGGCCATTGACAGTTGTCTGTTTCTTTTATGCTTTTTATGGCGTTCCTCATTATATTGTTTTTAAATTTGCATCCTTGAAATTTTTGACATGCATTAATTGCTGCTTGTTCCAGAAAACTGCTGGGTTTTTTGTTTTTTTTTCTTTTCATTTCCTCCCTTCCCCTTCTTTTTTTCCTTGTTCTTTTATATTGATCCCCAAGTGGCTGCTGACTAAGCTGTAGAGACAAACTGATAGCTACACACGTATCTGTCAGACAAATTCTTGTGCTCAGTAAGTGTTCTAATGTCAAAAATAGTATATGAAAATTGACAGGTATTGTAGGTGTAGAAGACACTGATATCTTTCTCTATAATCCAATCCCAATTCCTTCTATTGTGATGCAGTTGGTGAGATGGCTTGCCTTGGCTTGACCCAATCTTGGCATTGTACATTGTGAAGTTTTGAATTTGCACTATGGTTTTGGACACAGATAACAAATGAGACCTAGTCAATCAGCCTGTCAATAGTAGAGACATAAATAGTCTTCAAGGGCTGTGAAGGAGTAGTGGCATTTCATTCTCAACTGATAGCATTCCCTATGCTGTACACTTGTTTGTTTAAATAAAATAACTTTGAAAAAAGGTAAATGAGCTTTTTGTTTTCACCTTTCTGGAACAATAAATGCCTTACTTACTGTTGCTGTTGCTGGCCCAATGTTAGTCATTCAGAAAGAGAGTCAGCAGGGCATTTTATAACTTTCAAGCACCAAAGGTTCAGATGAACTAAGTGCTGTCCATAAATAAATTTAAAAAAAAAAAAAAAAAGCTAAAAGATTTTATGGAGAAATGGTCTCATTTTGATGCAATTTGTACATCTAATACAAAATGAGCTGCACGTTAATCCTTTAATGGAAAAGTCCTGTTGATGCTCAGTGCAGAATGGTAGTGATATTTGTCCTTATTGACTGCATTCTTTACTGCATATATACATATATCATGTGGACGTTTCACTTCCCCTTCACATCCATCCAATTGATAAAATCAGCACTTGATAATAGCCTACATTTTTTTTTACCACTTGCTACATGATATGATTTTTATGCTTTTTATTTTCCCTGTCTCTTCCGAATTTAACATTGATGTTAAATGGATATCACTGAGTGAAAATTTCAATGCTTTGTTCTCCAAAACAATGAATTTTAGTTTAACACGACAGCCAAACAGCATGAGATGGAGAATTCTTGTGAAAAATAATAGTGATTTCTTGGCTTTCACAGTGGTATTAGTGGGTCAGTGAACCTGTGTTTTTCAGTAGACTTCTAAACTTTTTCAGCATTCACCATTGTAATTTGGCCTTTACTGTAGAATATAGGGACAGTAGCAAATCAAACAATGAAGACATTGTCATTATTTTTAGAAAGGACACCCAGTTTTATGATATTCAGTATGATAGTTGCATAGTTTTACATATACAGAAATCATCCTTTATATTCTTGCATATGTGGTATATAGAGACAGTAAAAATTTGGTCAAATTTTACTCTCAGGTGGGGATAAATTTAGCAAATGTTTTACCGCTTTTCTGTCTGTGTTGTAATTTCTTTTTCCTCAAAATCTGTGGGAGTTACATAATAATTATCTGTTTTCAGATCCATCAAATTCTTTAACATAATTTTTTTTCTTCATTCTCTCTGTATGTAGACTGACAAGCAGAATGATGGAGTCCACATTGGGCTGAGTCCTGTGGAGCAGAAGAAACATGTGCAAGATATCATGAAACGCATTCCAAAAGGCAAGTTCAACTTCACATTTACGTTTTCCAAGATATATGTGTTTAGATGGGAATTATGGATGAGGAGTGGCTAGAGTGAGGAAAACTTTTGACCTCTGCACTCTGCACGCTTTGTTTATTCACCCAAGACAGTGTGTCTTTCACTGTACATGTCATAGATAAAAGCTATCCTTTCCTATTCTATTTCATCCTGTCCTTTTCCATCCCAACCTATTCTATCCCATCCCATCCCATCCTATCCTATCCTATCCTATCCTATCCTATCCTATCTTGTCCTATCCTATCCTATCTTGTCCTATCCTATCCTATCTTGTCCTATCCTATCCTATCCCTTTCCTTTCCCATCCTATCCTATCCTATCCTATCTTGTCCTATCCTATCCCTTTCCTTTCCCATCCTATCCTATCCTATCCTATCCTATCCCTTTCCTTTCCCATCCTTTCCCATCCTATCCTATCCTATCCCTTTCCTTTCCCATCCTATCCTATCCTATCCTATCCTATCCAATTCTATCCTATCCTATCTTGTCCTATCCTATCCTATCCTATCATATCCTTGTTTTGTATTTTTCTGAAGCCTTCCAAACCTTCTTGCTTTTAAGAGGCTGCCTCTCTCTTTGTTGTGCAAATTTTTGTGGGTAGAAATTTGGAATTTAGAAATTTTGCCCGGACAGAAGCAGTCCACCTATTCTTCATTGAGTTTGAACTTCCAAGGGCTCTTTAACATGCGTAACATATACACACAAGAGCTCTGAAATATATTCACCCTTACCTGAGATGGCTAAACATCAGGCTTGCCTACCCAGAGGAAGCCAGGGGCCTGTTGAGTCATTGCAAAAAATACAGGTTTTCAATGTTCGGGTCCTCCCATTGCCCAAAGGGAAAACCTGCAAATCGATGGGCTGTTTTCACCACAAAGCAGATGCCAAACCACATAGACAGGGTAACCGCCTCATATCACATCCAATCCTTCACAACTGATCTTTATGTATCACATTAACAGTTGTGAAATGTGAAGCCAGTCTTATCTTTTTCTCTGTCTACTTTCACTTCTGCCTTCATGCACTGCTCCTCATAGAGATGTTTCACTTACCAGTATGACAAGTTGGCCAAGGAAAGAATTTGTATCCCACGTGAATGTTGCTCTAATAATGCAAAAAAGAGCAAAGAAATTTTGCGTTAGTCCTTGTGATATTTTTTTCTGTTGTAGTATTGAAGACCTTGTAGGATGTTCACAGCTGACCGAAAACATATATGATGTTTCAGGTTCCGAAGCCAGTACAGTCTTGGTGGGTCAGGTGGATTTCTTGAAGAAACCTGCCATGGCTTTTGTGCGATTGGCGGAGGGACAGGTGCTAGATAATTTGACAGAAGTGCCTTTACCTGTGAGGTAAGACTTCTATGTGGAGATAGATCGAATGGTTTGTTTTTTATTATAAAAAAAAAAGTCATTGAATTTCAGAGGGGATCTTTCCTATTCTCAAGTGTCAGTAGGGGGTCAGAGTTTACCAAACATTCTATCCAGTTCCTTGAAATGGCTCAAGGTATCTTGAAATCTACTCTGTCACCATGCCTGACTTTATCAGCTACTCTCTCTTGACATTTAAGAATGATGGATGAATCTGCCTCCACACCAGCCCCCCTACCACCCCCAGCCGGGGAATCCCTGCCTTAGTTATTGAAAGACCTATAAATTAAGTTTGATTCACTCTGTCAGCAACTGAATTTGTAAAGTAGTCTGTTTTATATTACCAGTGCCATTTGGCAGATGTGTTTCATTTCATGTATGACCATGTCCGATTTCCTGCCTGAGAGACCACTTACAGTTTTTCTCTTGTGTGTTGATCTAGATTGAGAGATGAAGTATAAAATAGATTAAGGATTTTTGTGATTCAATATAGGAAGATGGCTGGCAGTTAGTTATAAGTTTGGGTAAAATGTGTGAAAAGTCAAATTTTTGATGTGTTGAGATGTGGTGAGAGAAATACGTGCACTTGACCTCAGTGAAACAATAATGGAGCTACAATGTTGCTGGTCCTAAGTATTCATGTTCAGTATTTATGCTTGTCACCCCATAGTTAGTGAAATCTTGTTTTCCTAGTGAAGCTATACTTTTTTTATATCTGACTCATTTCACCTAGATGAACAATTAGGTTACATACATTTTTCTGACCGCCAGGTTCCTGTTTATCTTGCTGGGACCAGAGAAGAGTGGCATGGATTACCATGAAGTTGGTCGATCCTTATCTACACTCATGTCAAACCAGGTAAATGTCAGGCTCATCTCAGGTCAGCTCAATTTGAGATCAGCCATATTAATTTCATGTCATGTCAACGCAAGTTTAAATTCTTTTTCATGTAAAACCAGATATATGTCCAACACATATTTGCATCGGATCAGGCAAACACCAGGTTTACATCAAACCAGGAAAATGTCATGTTGGTTACAAATCAGACTATTATTACACCCCATGTTAAATGAGGCTGTTTTTCACCAGCCAGATTACTTCCCTTTGCCAGACTATCAGGAAGGAAGGGGGGGGGGGGGAGGATAGAGAGAGAGAGAGAGATATCCTTTCTTGCTTTTTGCTTAGAAATTGAAATTTCATTATTCAGTCAAAGATGGAAAGTGATTTTTTTTTTACCTTACAGTGCTTGTTCAGTAGCCCTTGTGTCTGACACAGGGAAGTGATAGGGCTGGTGACAATAATACCTATAATGTGAACATCAGATCTGTGACAAAACAGGTTAGAATCATGCTCAAAGCAAGCTAAGCTGACAAATTGAACTGATCACACGTTATATATTATGATATGAAAATGAATTTTTGCTTTCTGGAGCTTCAAAGCCGTTGATATATTTAAATTTAAGTACATCCACGTGATCTTATTTGTTTTTAGAAGCTTCGGTGTGTGACCTGCAGGGCTGTCAGTGGCAGTACTGGGACTATATAACCCATGAGTTCCTGTCACAAGGTGATTACTTGTATGTGTCACTGATACCAGTCTGTCACTGACGTCACTAGCTGACATCACTAGCACCATGTTCTGCACCTTCTAGTCACAAAGTGATTGTGATCGCGATGTTTGGCTATTTCTCCCGCAGCAATTCCACGATGTGGCCTACAGGGCTGAGTCCAGGGAGGACCTGCTGAGAGCCATCAACAATTTCCTGGACGACTCTATTGTCCTTCCACCTGGTGACTGGGACCATCGCACGTTGCTGCCCATTACACACATGGCTCGCAAGCGGGCTCTCCTACGCAAACAAAAGAAACAGCAGATGGAGGAGAAAGAAGGTAAATAGTTGAAACAGAGATATTAGTTAGACTTATTGGCAATGTTGTCCCACTGGTCTTATTCCTTAAAAGAAATAACCCGCACAATTTGAAGTTTTTCATCTGAATTGGAACCTTTTTGGTTGATTTATGAAATGAAAGTACCTAAAAAATAAATAAAATATTTGTTAAAGGCAAATCATTAGGATCTCTATGTGCGTGACCAAGCTACCTGATATGTTTTCAGAAAGAGGTCATTATGAATGAATGGTTTCTGTCATTTATTTCTAGTACTAGAATGTGAAATATTTTCTTGTATATGTGTGTGTAAAACTCATAGAATTGTTTTTGATCATCACATTCTTTCTTATATAATCATCTAATTCAATCCTTTAGAGTTTTCTGTCCTGTTTCCAGCATCTGATTATGGGTTAATTTGAAACGAGGATGAAGAATGTACATTTCATACAAATACTTGCTAAATCTGTCTCATAAATGTACGAAATCTTTGTTTTTGACTTTAGTAGTTATGTAGTTTGGATATGTCTCATTTTTTAAAATCGATTCATTCAGCAGATTTCTCATGGTGTTTCAGATGTATATATTTTCTTACTTTCTGGTGGACTCTGATTAATGATGATAGCAAATAATTCATGATAGCGAATTGCTGCTGAATTTTTACATTAAATGGATTCAAGGCCTGCTGAAATACTGTTAGTTGATTAGGCATAGTCTTGACCCAGCAGAGACACATTTGCAGTTAGCCACACAGTTTGGATAACAGATGGCAAGAGTGAGGTCAGAGGTGTTCTAGAAAGACTTGTGAGGTTGTGAATGGCAGGTGTTTGGTACTGGACCTTTGGTGACAGTAAATTTGATAGGAATTTGGTCTACATGTCAAAAGCCCAGGGTAGCACGGTTACAGGTCATCATACAGATCATCTTTTGTTAAATGACATCCATTTGTTACTGTACGTTACTGTTAACGTAGCTCATTGATGTAAATTTTTTATATGAGTTTTATCCTTTTGTTTATTCATTGTTGTTTGTTGTTTTTTTTTTTTTTTTTCACTTTTCTGTTCCATCCATATCTTGTTTCCATCTTGTAAAGTGTCAGGTGTCTTTAGTAAAACTATCATCATGAACTGTTCACTATAATAAACACATACATCACCCCTTGTGTTGTCAAATACCTAAAATCTCTTTCCTTGTCTTGACATCACCGTTTTCCTACCTAGCTCTCAGAAAACGTCTCCAGCGGAGAAAAAGTGGTATGCTACTCAGACACTGAGTGCTGTGTCTAAAGTTGCCTTTCTTGTTGTCATTTGGTTAGTTTCTCACCTTTGGCATTTGCTGTTCCCCAGTGAGACTTTTGATACATTTGGCTGGACCCTTACTCTGTGCATAGGATGAAGAACCTTGTTCCATGTTAATACAGTGCAGAAGTTTTGTCTGTGCCCACTTGTAGATGAAGTTGTATTTTCTATTACTACAATTACAATAACCTTTGATTTTGATTTGATTTTTCTCCATGTTGTCTATGCTTCACTGACTCACTATTAGAAAGTTTAGGAGTTTGTAGTCATCAGTGTTTTCTTTTACCGCTAAAATTAACTCTAAAATAGGCAAATTTCTTATAACAGTGTCCACATTGAAAAGTTTTTCTATTGGAACTTTATCAGAATATGTAAATCCATTGTTTTGTGGCCATCCTAAGTTTGGTGAACAATTTCGTATTTTTCACTGTTGTGAATGTCAACATGATTTGAAACTTTTTTTTTTTTTTAAAGATTTTATTACAATTATTACTTTTTTATAAATTAGAAATGCTTCCTTGGCTGTAATGACTGTATTTTCAATCAGCAGACTTTTGTGATCCTTTGTTAGCTAAAGCCAAAGATGCATAGTCATGAGATGTGCTTTCGACAGCATGCCTCACTAGATATTTTATACACTTCTGTACTTATCATTTGTTTTTGTAAACACCACATATTAATAACATGCCTAATCAGCACTGAAATATTAATAACATGCCTAATCAGTAATCTGGATTTTAGACCAAAAGAAATTTATGCCATAGTACTGCAAAATCCCAAGTAGATAGATAAAAATAAATTTTGGTAATCTAGCTACATACAATCTGTCTTTTCCTCACTGGTTGTATAGATTATTTATGAAGTACATCGTAAACTTTAATAATATTAAGAGTTTGATCAGATTTAATCTCAAAACTCTGTCAGAGCATCATTGACCAAGTTCAATCTACCAACGCCACTCAAAATTTTTGTTTTTATTGAAAATTCCTAGAGACTGAATAAGGAAAATTCTTTATTTTCCTTTACTGCAAACACCAAACGTTTTCGTTATTAAGTGAGCATTTTTTCAGCTCACAAGATGAAATAATAAAGAACATGTATAATTGTTGTTAGTATAAATTCATATAGTTCTAGGAAAATGTGCTGGGAGACAGGGTTTTGTGCATTAGTTATGATGAAAATGCTTCAGCTGTCCCCCTGACCCCCTACCAGAGCTCTGCCCTGGACCCATTGCTTTCAGAATTTTCAGGCAATTTTAATGTGCCTAACATCCAGGTCTATTGCTTACATTATTACATTGTTACCCCAACAGATACATTAGAGAGCGTCAGTATGTTCTCAACTTCCTGGGAAACATACATGATGGCTGCAAGACACTTTAAACCTTAACAATCTAAGAATATCATTACTGTTTGCAGCTCGGTACCCATTTTAATTTGGGTCCTGTCAGGAAATGTGTGGAAATTGTCTTTCCCAAAGACAAAATGTCAAAACCAGTCAGGATTGGAATCCAGAACTTTAAGACCTTGAGTCTGACGATTCAAAAACCAGGCACCGACACCAGACAGAATAAGCAGATAAAGATACTCTGAGAACTGATTGTTTGCTGTTCTCTCACTCAAGTGTTGTATATCCATTTCCAGCTGGCAAGATAAAGTATGTCCCTGCTATTACTATTTTTGGTTACAATTTTGTGTTTTCCACAAATGTCAGACTTCAATCATCATAAGCTCTCAGTTTTTATTCTGTCCAGTTGATTGAACGGAAGCTAAGTTTGTGTTGAAGTATAATGTAACTGTTTTATTAAGTAGATTTATAAGGACTAAGATAGACTTGGATGCTGCATTTTAGCAGCAAGGTCAGCAGCTGGTGTCATGTGACAGTTTTATTATTAGTCTGAGTATGACACTTGACCTGAGTGATCTTACAATTTTGTACGTCACTGACTGAAAAAATGGAAAATAGTATGATATTGTGTGGCAGTGGACATTTAGTTTCAGAGGAAATGGATGGTTTTGTGACAAAATATGCCAATACACAACCTCTGACCAAAGTTGGTTGAGTTTGCAATCTGGTGTTCATAAATGTATATCTCAGATAGATAGATAGATAGATAGATAGATAGATAGATAGATAGATAGATAGAGAGAGAGAGAGAGAGAGAGAGAGA
>JBCAUA010000010.1:291899-305338 GCA_038406235.1 Peronia verruculata | reverse complement strand
CAGACAAATCTGGACGAATGATGAGCTCTCAAACTTGTCACATCACATAAACAAAGCCACATGTGAGCGATGTTTCCTAGGTCATGTGATTTTGAAAAAAATACCTAATTATCTTGCAGCAGCCACTTGCTAATATATGTGACGTGTCGTTAAACCCCAACACAAACACATACAAACAAACATGATAATAATATGTCACTGTGGAACAACGTGAACAATGACCCTAGAATGACGAAAAGGCATTGAAACCACAAATACACTTACCATTTAATGAAATTTCAAACATGTTTTCTTATTTCCTGAGTTTGTATTCCCTTTCTATATGTCTGCATGCTGGCTGTATTTTTTTATTAGTTATGTTTTTCTTTGAAACCATAAGGAAGGATCTCTACACGCCCTGGCATTCTAGTCATTGCTTCATTCTCTAGATTTTAATTCTTAATTCCAGCTTTTAGGTCTTCTGGCATTGATTATAAAGAAGAAGAAAAACGTACTTAATACTGGATTCAGAGTTGAGTCTGATTCTAAACTACATGTAAAGCATGCTTTCACACTGAATTCTGTCTCTGTAATTTTAGCCTAAATTCTAATTCAAATACTAATCATTATGCTTGGGCGTGTGGTGCCTCTTCCTCCTAAAGTTATGACATCATCTGCATACTATCAATATTAACATGGATGGTGACAGTTAGATGTGAAACTACCACAGCGATTCTCAAAAGTGGCGTTCTCTGTTTGTGTCTTTGCAGGCTTGACAGTGTGTTGGGGAGTTTTGCGACCTACGCACGTCTGAAGGGACGCTATGATGATGACTGGATAGACCGCCTGAACCACCTCTACACCACCATCATCTTAATCATCTTCACCATCGTGGTCAGCACCAAGCAGTACGTGGGAGAGCCCATCCACTGCTGGTGTCCAGCGCAGTTTGAAGAGAGTCACGTAAGTCTTTAGCAGCGCCTGTCCTGTTATGTCATTTTGAACTTATTTGGGGTGACATAATTTGCAAGAGACTCGAACAAACACGTCTTTATGGGCTACAAAGTGTTCAATAGGTTACATAAATATATAACTATATAGTACTATATAATAAAATTTGTAAAGTAATCCGAAAATGTCATCAAATCTAGTTATCTCCACCGAAAAAGAAGATGAAAAAAAAAAAATGAAGACATTAGTAATAAGGTTAGGTGTATTAAGAGGGATAAAGAATGTGTCTCAAGAGATGAGGAAAAAGAAGGAGGGCGGGGAAAGACACAAAGGAAAAACAAGCTCCAATTTATTGTTTTAAAAGTTAGGATTAGAGGGACCGGATGGATTCTCCATTTAAAAGTTATAAATATGTCTCCTATGGTTTAGATTTTAGGCGGAGCTCTGTATAAAATTGAGTGTAAGGAAACAGTTTGAAGGGAGTATTTTACCCTCTGTTACTTCTACAGGAAATGAAAATCACTGAATAAATTCTGTTTCTGTATAAGGTTATGCTCAGAATATGTGACCATTAAAGAATGACATATATAACAGACGGTATCTACAACAGTTTGAATGATTCCAACGTTTTTGCACGTGGTATATTTCAAACACTAAGAGAAGGGGAGTGCTTGAAGATGACTAGGGAAACTATATGAAATGAAAGTTAAGGAACAGAATGGTTCAGACAGTTGCGAATAATCCAGAACAAAAGATGTTTCAGATTGTTGTGACCATTATGTATGTGTTCTTTGTCGTTGAGTTATTTTTCCTATGTATCCAATCTGTATCTAATTCAGAATGGTCATGATGGTTTTTGTCCACAGGCAATTGTTATTTTGGCCTTTGCTTGTCTCTTGCGATGCTAATTGAATGTCATTATATTTTCCCCTTATCTCCCCACCTCTCCACAAAAACTTCCCGATTACCTCCATACATCCACCAAATTTTATACATCCCTCGATTTCTTTTTGACCCCGCCCCTATCTGTCAAATGATGACTCTAACGTCCCACCCACAAATGCTCCACGTGACCCCGATACCCCGCCTACCCATGGTCCCTCCAATAGGTGGACTACACGAACAACGTGTGCTGGGTGTCCAACACGTTCTACGTCCATTTCAAGGACCAGCCTCCTCGAGACTGGAATCTTCCGTACGAATCGGAGATCCAGTACTACCAATGGGTTCCAATGATTCTCTTGTTCCAGGCTTTGCTCTTCAAGGTAGCAAATTGAGCAATACGCTGGCAGCGTCAGAACACGGCAATATCCTAACACACCGTTAGTTTTATCGTGTTGAAAATAGCCACTTTGGTCTGTCAAGTATTCTTTTTTTCTAAGGAACCAACTCGATTAGCAGTGATCAATAACTTCCTCGACTTCTTTGTTCTCCCAATCAGGACTTGCAGATTTCAGATTGCTTTTTTTTTTTTTTTACTTCATTTAGGAGTTGAAAACTTACTAGGCTCCTTGCGCATTCAAATCTTCTCTAGTTTCGACACTCACTTGCCTTCTCTAGGGTGCTTTTTTGTCCATGTCTTACTACAGACTGCCTTTTTTCCGGGCAGTTTCTTTTCATGAAGGTCTCGCTTCTTCCATGGTCTTGATCGAACACTTATTGTCCTGTCCGCCTTGTCTTCATTTTCCACTCGGAAACTCCTTCATGTGAGACATTCACTTCATCCATTTTTTTCGTATACAGGTCTCGGTTCTTTCTGTACTATCTTTGCCTTCGTTCGTCCATACATAACTTCTCAGCCTATGCAGCGTTTGCCACATTTCAGGTTTAGAATCATCACTGCCTAATGATGGCATCCACTCTGTCTTCTCTTCTAGCCCACGGATTATATTATAAACCACATTTTCTGTCATCAGCTACGTTTTGGTCCACCATCAATCCGGTTCAGCCCCTCTCTATAACTCAACGTTCACTTTATGTTCTCTATTTTTCATCTTGTTTTACTCATCTGTCTTCTTTCATCTCGTCCACCCCTCCCCCACTTTGCTTGCTGACCGCTAGGTGGATTATACCAACAATGTTTGCTGGGTGACCAACACCCACTACGTGGCCTTCGATGATCATCCGCCGAGGGGACCCGAGCGTCCAGTAGACGCCGAGGTGGAATATTATCAATGGGTGCCAATGATACTCTTGTTTCAGGCACTACTATTCAAGGTAAACAACCATGATTGTACAAACTTAACATCAATTAACTACCACCCAAAGATGTGCCTCTTGCCTCAATGTTAGAACCAAGCTTAACTGTTCGGGCTTTTTGCTGCACCAATGTATCGCTTCACATACTCTGACCGATCATTTCTATGGCATTCAGGACCAGAACTACTCTAATAATTAGGCAATTATTAACTGAAATTTGTGTTGTTGAGCAAAAGAATCGGACTGAGTTTACAGTAAGCTGATCTTCGGCAGGGTTGATCTCAAATTAAATAATACCGAATATCACCGGTCATAAAAGATTTGATGAAAAGAGAAACCTTTAAGACAGCAAACCACAGTCATCACGGTATTTCAAGAAACACTGTAAATGTGGGAATGCAAGATCTTAAGGGTTAACTGCTCAACAACAAAAAATATCTCATTAATTGAAGATTTATGTGCAATTTTCGATAAAGCCGCCGCTAATTTACAGTAACGTCTTATTTTTTTTCAACTGAGCAAAACACGATAGATCTAGTCAATATGTAACATCATCGGTCAGAATTACTACAGTCAAGCAGTTACTTAGTTAGTCACACCTAGAAGAAAAATATCTGAATCGCACTCAGTAACACATTTTTCAAAAAATCAAAATGCATTATTCCTAACCTGTGCTTACAACTAATTAATGAAGATCACCCAAAGTCGTAAAAAAACGCATTGCCTTCTGTAGACATTTAGACAATAGTTAAGTCTTTTTTTCTTTTTCTTTTTAACGGGAAGAAGTAAAAAACATGCTGGTGCTATGTGTATGTGTGTCTATGTGTTTGTCATGTGCTGGACCACAGGTAAATGGAGCGGTTTTCTTTTCTATATAACATGGTCAGAATCATTGTGTCTCTCTAGCGGCGCGGACAGACTCCCATAGCGATGAACTGACCGCTTGTCGCTTTCTCATTTTCATACTGATGATCTCAGTAGATGCTTTTTTTTTTTTTTTAAACCTCTTTCAAATTATTTCTCCTTGTTCAGCACAATCATGATTGGAAAATGCTGTAAAGATTTAAAACCCCATCTAGGCTCTATTTGTTATAGAGAAGGGTTACAAAAACTCCCGGAAAATGGATCAAAATTAGACAGGATAATTACCATCTCACTGTATTTTTCTCGTTGAAAGAGAACGGGCGATTTTTATTCTAGTTTATTGTGTTTTTGTCTAGAATCAAATTGGGGCTCAGTGATTAATAAAAATTTATTTTCCATATTTTAAAGCTTTTTATTAGCTGAGATTCATTGATCCCAAAGTGCACCGTAATAGATATTTAGCAATTTAACACTCTTCTGTGTTTCTAGACATTTAAATAAAATAATAATACATTGTTTTCTTTTCTATTAAAGACAAATTCCAAAATTCACAGGAGTCAAAAGGGCAATCTGGTAGTGAGCAATGTAAGAACAAAAACATGCAGGCTGTAGATTATTTGAAACGGAATCTTTTTTTTTTTTTAAATATCCTCACGGTCGCTCTAATTACTTGTGGATCAGCAGCGCCCTATTTAAACCCTTGTCTCTTCCCGCCATTGCCTCATCTCTCTCATCCTCTCTCCATCTGTCTCTCCATCTTTGCCTCCCCTGCCCACTTTCCCTTCCCCTTTGTGTTCTTACCTCCATGACGCTCTCTCACTCTCTCTCTCTCTCTCTCTCTCTCTCTCTCCTGTGCATTATATTTGTCTCTCTCTCTCTCCTTTCCTTCTCTCCTCGCATTCTCTCTCTCTCTGTCTATCCTAGCACATGTATGTTAAATGTTCCATGCCTCCGCTATGTGTGTGTGTCCACCACAACTTCCCCACCTCTCATTTGCTTTATATCTGCACAGTGGTGTGTGTGTTCTTGCTTTGGCCTTCGCACCTGACATCGCTCACAAACCATGTTTAAGTGCCATTCGGTTAGACGTGCCTACCTGATATAAGGGATTCCTTCCCTCACTGTAACAAAATTAAAATCATACTCAGTAATCACAGACAGGCAAACTTACAGAGCACAGTTTTTGTTTCTTTTCCTTCGTTTTCTTTTACTCTAAGTATTGAGGTAGAACTGGTTTTCATTGATTAAATACAGGAGGATTCGGGCGTAGGAGAAAGAAGAAGAATATTATAGAATTATTTTCACCAGAGATCGATTCAGACTGATGCTTCAAAACACTTGTGATTACTTTAAACATTTCAGTATTATTCTGAAAAATCTAGGCACTTTCTGAGCACTTAGAGATTGCGAACTAACTACACATCAATTTTTTTCACTTTAGCGAGTAGATCGTCTAATATCAAATACATTATATCCAAATGTAAATAGTCATATTTAATAGACAGAACTTTAGTCCATTGCTACGTTCAAATACTTTTGGCCTCATAATTACCTGGTTTCATCGTTCCTTTTTTTTTTTCCAACTCTAACTCTAACATGTTCATATCTATGTCCCCCCACTAGGTCTATGAGTGTTGCACAGTCCTGTCTCCCTTTGCTTCTCTCTCTCTCTCTCTCTCTCTCTCTCTCTCTCTCTCCAGCTTCAGTACTATTGTTATTATGTGTTTTCTGCCAATCTCATTCGGTTAAAATCTCCTTTGCTAAGTGTGGAGCTGAAACGCTTGTTGTAATTCTAAAACTTTGCTACTTAAATGATTTTCGTCTTCACCACGCTTACCTGTGTATTTTTAAACATTGCAGCAGAATTTATCAAAATTGGAAAACTGTAGAACGAAGATCACATTTTAGCCAGGCTTAGTTCAATAATTAGTATGTAAATTTTTCAAACAGCCTTTACGCAGTAGTTTGATGGACAGAAAGAGGAAGAGAAGGTTATGCCACTGGGACAGGAAAAGAAACAAACGAAAGAAGTAGGATGGATGAACAAGAGAAGTCACCACTCGATTCTTCCGTATGGTGAATGAGATTCGTTTCATTAAAATAAGAAGGATTGAAAAAAAATGGAAAAGTTTCAACTTAAGAAAACAAACAAACAAACAACCAAACGCTCTACTGGTGTATATAGTGGGTACTTTCAGAAATTTTAATTTTGTCCATATATTCTTGTATAATATCCTTTTAGAAAACCAAAGGGTTAACTTCAAGAAGGAAAAGAAAATTCAACGCCCCTGCTATGAGACCGTTCCTACTTTTCCCATAAAAACAGGGATTGGAGTGTGTGTGGGGAGGGGAGGGGGGATATGACAGAGCAAAGGAGGCATGAAGAAGTCACACGATGAGCCGAGCCATCTTTAAAGACGTCATCACGACCAAGGATACACGTGCGTCTTTTCATCGACTCCAGCTTGCCTCTCCCTCTCTATAGCCAGGTTAACCCTTTACCCTTTGGTGGAACTCTTACATCAGCTGACAAAATCGACTCAGAAATAGATAATATTGGTTACTGGTTCTAATTTATTGCAAATGCATAATTAAACGTTAATTATATTCTGAAAGTTCCACTGTTCACGTGATGTTTATCAAGCCAGTGTTTGTGAGTTGTCGCGTGATGGAGATATCGAGGTTCTGTCTTCGCTTTGTGAAAATCATTTTGCTATGAACAATTCACAATAACACTGGTTGTTAATATTGAACGCCGTTGGACATATAAAAACAACAATGACAAATAGAGCCATTAATGGACAAACCTAGCACTGTATGTTACAATGTATCCCAGGCCAGAACTTGACTAAGTCTTCGGCATAGAGGAGAATCAGCCAAAGTCCAGTAATAGCCAGCTTTATCTTGCTAATTTTTTTATTTATTTATTTATTTATTTATTTTTAAAGTATAAACTTGCTATAGAGGTCAGTTAATCTCAACTTTAAAACACAGATCGGGAGTTCAGTTCTTTGTTGCTTTATCTCCATTTTTGGACTATTTGGAGATATAAATGTCATATGACAGAGGGATAGCAAATCTACCATATTTAACTTCATTGCGAAGTCAGTCTGTGCAAGCGGTGCCATGCATGAGCATAATCTGATGAGATCTCCTTTTTTTTCTTCGGCGTCCACACCAATGTTCATTGACTAATAACTATATCATCAGGTAATAGCTCAACGGTCTCGCAAGTGACTCGAATGTTTCTCCGTAGTTTGACGCCGGATTAGATTTTTATTTTTATTTTCCTAACTCAAAATGAAATTCATTTGAAAAAAAAAAAGTTTGCACCAAACGTCTTTTAAGGTATTTTGTCAGAAAGTGATAGGAACTGTGCTAGAAGCAAAGCGTTCTTGAGTCGAAAGACTCGTCTCTCGGTTAATCATGGCGGACCTGCGTGTTCCATGCCCCCCCCCCCCCCCCCCCCCCCCCCCCCCCCCCCCCCCCAGTCCCTTCCATCGACTCCCCGAGTTCATTCTGCTTCGTTCCGCCATTGATTTCCGGGTCGAATTTTTACAGATTATTGTTTGTGCGCGTGCCGCTGCTGCTGTCGCCGGTCTTCTGTGTATGTGTGTGTGTGTTTGTGTGTGTGAGAGAGAGAAAGAGAGAGAGAGAGAGTGCATGAAAAGGATGGGATTCAATTGAGGATGAAATAGGAGCTGGCATGAAAGGATTTCGAAATGGGAGAGAGAGAGAGAGAGAATGAAAGGGAGGGGGGAGGGTGAGCGAGACATGAAAAGGAAATGAGATGAGGAGAAAGAGAAATAAGAGGAAAAGAATGTTGTTAATGAGAGAGGGAGAGGTAGAGAGAGAAAGAGAAGTAAAAGAGAGGGAGAGGGGATAGAGGGATGAGAGGTGGAGAAAGGAAGACATGCTAGAGGGTATGTGAGAACGAATAAAAGGGGAGATAAGAAATAAAATAGAAGAGGCTTAAGTCAGCAGTGATAAATGGGATGGATAGACAGACCAGACAGATGGATAGAAAAAGGAAAGAAAGGTACAAGGAAGTGGAGGGGGGTAGGGCAAAGCGCGGAGACTGCGGCGTTACATTTCAAGTTTAAAATGACACAAGTCGGGAAAAACTTGAAAATCCCCGAAATTGAGACCGCGGTCATTAGGAGCGGACAAAAATAGAGAGAACTTGAGAAGTGAACCCAACTAAAACATGGAACACAGAATGACTCACAGAGAGTTAATTCTCGCCCCAGGGGGAACACTGACCTGAGATGACTACAACTTACAAAAGAACTAAGACCTCACAGGGTACAAAAATGGGAACCGCAACCACTTTGTGCCATGGGACTAGAGAAAACTATCGCCCCGAATGGAGATTTTCTGTTTTTGCACTATGAGCCGAAGCTTTGAACATGCAATTATAGAGCCTTGCGCAAGCTAATAGTTTTAAAAATTATACTCATTAACAGCGTTAATTTTTACTCAGGGGCGAATGTTGCAACTGCAGATTTAGATCATTTTACACGCCGATTACGTAGTTGCAAAATATCAAATTTGACACGTGTATTCCCTCCTCTCCCCCCCCTCCCCAACCACCACCACCATCCAGGCAGTACGAGTATTTTTCTTTGTTTCTTCAATCATGTTCAAATTTGAACATCCATCTTGTTTTCTCTTCAAGAAATCTTTATTCTTTCAAGTTTTTCTGTCTGTTGACTGTTGAACTTTGCTTTGATTCCTCCCTAAGTCACTCCGTCACTTCAAAAAGTGGCTTTTTTTTTTACCTACACTCTGTCAGGTCCAGTTCAATGGAAACACTCCGTTCTTGAGGTTGTTCGTTATCATTCTACAATTTCCAAACAACCAGAGTTCTTTCTTTTTTAATGTGACTTTTCTTATCACTGAGGCTTTTTTATTTCTATGTTTTCCCTTCACTAAGTGATTCTTTCTACTTACTGGTGAGCATAAGAGATATCTCTCTCTCTCTCTCTCTCTGATAGCCTGCCTTGAAGTTAATATTCCACTTAAACCTGCCACTCCTGTGAGCACTGTGGAAATAAATTCTGCAGTAAATGTTAAGAAGACAACACGTTGTACCATAAATATATCAGTAATGAAGCTCAAGCAAAACGCAAAGAAATAATTCACGCAATGATAAGTAAGGGTATAATTATTTGTTCAGTAGATAGAAGATTTCAGCCTGCTATTTAGATGCCACCTATCATTATCAGTTAGCAGCGCTACCTAGCTAATTGATTAGTCTGTTAGCTTGACAGGCTGTTAGATTGGTAGGTAGGTCGGTCATATATAATTATGTATGTAGATAGGTAAGTATTATGCAGGTAAGAGGTAAGTTTAGGTATGTTAGAACAGGTGTAAATAGGTATGAAAACTTTGTTTAAGAGATAACTATATAGAAAGGTAAGCAGACAGATGGACAGACAGATAGGCATGTAGACAGAAACATGTACATAGGCTTAGATCAACTGACGTTGAAAAGAATTTAATAAAGCAGATTTTGTTGTCCTTGGTTCCCTTTGTGCTATTTGGCCAATACATGACGCAGGCATTGCTAGCACAGTGCAGGGTATTGCCGTACCTGACGTCGCCACACGTATGCATTAACTATTATATGTATCTATGTATTGGTGTTAGATGTGACATGTGATGGCTTTCGTTGTTTGTTAACTGTTGATGATTATTAACACTCTGATAATTAACGTTTGTTAAATATGCATATTAACATTAACGAGCCTTATTTGAAATTGTTTAGGATTTAAATGTGGTGATTCTGGTCTCTAGAACATTACGTTTCATCTTGTTAAGGATAGTTTCGTTTCTTTTCTCATGTTTACATGCTGTAAAAGTATGTGTGTCTACTGTGTGTTTTTGTCTGGTTTTGTTTTGTTTCTGTTTTCACTGTGTGTGCGTTTGCTTTGTTTTCACTTGTCATATTTGTAACAGACTTTCTGGTCATTTGATGACACTATTGCAGTATATTTCAGTTTCTGTTTTGTTGGCGTTGCTGTTAACGTGTGATATGTATGTGTTAATTTGTTTGTACATGTATATCTGTTGTTTATTTATGTATGTATCTATGTGTTTATTGTTCAATTATCATTTATTTATTTATTTATTTATTTATTTATATTTATTTATATTTATTTATTTTTATTTATTTATTTATTTATTCATTCTGCTTATTGTCATTTATTCTATGTTCATTTATTTTATGTTTTGTATTATTATCGTTATTCTGATTTTTTTTTTTTTTTTTAGTGTGTTTTTATTTATTTATCCAGTTATTCATTCATCATAATTTATTTATTTCATGTTTCCTTCTTTATTCACCCTCTCGTTGATTTCTTAAAACTGCCATTTTCATCTGGATTTGAAAAGTGCGGTATACTTGGCAAGATAAACATGTACAGAGTTGCCAGGTAGTTGCCGTACTTTTTGCCCCAGCCTGTACAGCAATGGCTGCCTTAGCTGTTGGTAACGTCTGGACTGCGGCGTCAAATCAGGAGAAAATCTTCACAACTTTTGTTTATCTGTCCTTCCCTCACTTTAGTTTGGTCTTTCCTCTTTTTTTTTTCCAGTTTGTTTGTTTGTTTTATTCCCGGTCTTCTCTTTTGTTTTCTTGTGTGTGCGTGTGTGTGTGTGTGTCTATGCGTAGGCCTGCGTCTGTGTGTGTGTTTATTTTCGTTTCTTTTTCAGTTCTTTGTTACTGTTGTTGTTATACTCTTTATCAATATGTTGTTGTTGTTGTTTTTTTTTCTTGTTACTGTTTTCTTGTAATTTGTATGGTATTGTTACTGTGCTGTCGTTGTTTTGGTCCTTCTCAGCGTAGCCTTTCTCATCCATGTGCGATAACGTCCCAGTTTCAGACTAACATTGAAACTAATAGTCATAAAATTGTAGTCCCTCTTAAGACTTACAACATTGAAGACTGGAGAACATGGGGTTCCATCCACAGGGCGAATAGTGATATATGACAGATTGTTTTGATCCAGAGTCACAAAGATTTGAAAGATGTCTTTCATATCTATTTACATCCTTAAAAGGCCTTCTTCAAGAAGTATTTTCTTTCATTTTTGTGGTTGCAATAACGCAGCTCTAATATCGAAGAAACCACAGTTGAAATCAGAGTATTTACTCATAATTGATTAATGTATATTTTATAGCGGTCAGCGGCTGAGAACAACATAAGAATAGTGGATGTAATGGAAGATTAGCTAAGAGAAATATGTGCTCAGCACGGATCCATATAAGGACTTACAATATCCTCAGTAAACATCTCTCAGACCTCTAACTGTTCCTTTCTCCTTACTCCCTACCCACTGTCCAGGTCCCATGTATCCTGTGGCGAATTTTGACTGCCTCTGCTGGCGTCAATCTGGACAAGATCGTCACCCTGGCAGCGGAGACCGCCTACGTGGCGCCCGACGACCGGGACCGCACCATCAAACACATAGTCCGGTACATGGACCGGTGGATAGAGAACGCCCGGGAGTACCGATCCGGCTGTTTTATCCGGCTGCGCCAACAGATCTCCAAATACTGCTGTATAGTCTGGGGCAAGCGCTACGGCAACTATCTCGTTACCCTGTACATGTTCATCAAGCTTCTATACCTAGCCAACGCCATAGGTCAGTTGTTTATTCTTAACGAATTTCTGGGCACGAACTTTAACGTGTACGGCTTCGAGGTCATGGACCATCTAGCCCGCGGGGAGAGTTGGTCAGAGAGTCCGCGGTTCCCACGCATCACCCACTGCTTCTTCAAAATTCGCCAACTGACCAACGTACATGACTACACTGTTCAGTGTGTTCTGCCAATCAATCTTTTCAACGAAAAGATCTTCATCTTCATCTGGTTCTGGTTGGTGTTCGTGGCTACGCTAAGCACCTTTAATTTTCTCATCTGGGTGTACACCATGATATTTCGGCAGCATCGCCTACGCTACCTCAAGAAATTCCTGCGTATCAACGATTGCTATAAGTCGGAGCTGGACAAGAAGATGGCTGTCAAGTTCTGCGAGCAGTACCTTCGGCAGGACGGCATCTTTGTCTTGCGGCTGGTGGGCAAGAATGCCAATGACGTTCTGGTCTCGGAGCTGATACTGCAGCTGTGGAACCACTATAGAAACAAGCCCCTCTTCAGGCACGCCAACCAAATTAGCGACGACAATAGCAATGTCTGACTAACCGTTCGAAAGTGGAAGGCGGTGCAAGCGTTGATGAGCTGGCTGGGGATCCAGTCCGTCAACCTTAACAGCCCGGAAGAGAACAACCACCACTACCATGGGCCTAACCACCACCACCACCATCAACATCACCACCACGGCGGCAACAACCATCCGGACGCTCCCAACGACTGTTGTGACCAGGACGTAGAACTGGTAGGTTTCAGTACGTTCCCGCGGCAGAACGGATTTATCGACACCTACGTCATGAGGAGCGGCGAATCCGGGTCGGAGGCCAATTCTGATACAGAACTGTCGCACGTTTGAGTTACCAATAGTATGATCATGTTCATACCTGATTTCATATCTTTGTTTTGATGACAGAGATCGGACAGATATGTTCATGCTAACTTAGTGAGTTATGAAAAATATGTGTATGTATTTCATAATGATCATGTTAATTTCAAGGAAGTGACTGTTGCATTCAAAGTACATTCGTAAGATGTACAGCACTGTTAAACAGAACAATGGACAATCTCAAGAAATCTCAAGAGGGGGTAGATTTTAGCTGAGTAAACCACCCCCATTCTTCTTGTTAAGACTTCCACTCGAGTGACGACTAGTGACCAGTGTGGCTCCTAAACAATGGATTCGATCCATTCTAGGCATACAAATAAGATCATTGCAGGTAGAGAAAAAGATCATTGGCTTCGGAAACGAATTTAAAGAAACTAACTAGGGTATGCGACAGCACCGACCATCTTAGTAATAAATAGAAATATATTAGCTATAAACTGCTGAGACAGGCAGATATCTTAATGTATCCGCACAGTTTAACTTAGCTAGATCTGGTGTCGAGTAATCAGAGAATCCGACTCAGAAGACAAATTATAAACTACGTAGAACAAAGCCCAGATTTAAAAAAAAAAAAAAGAACAAACCTGTCATCAGCGTGATTCGGATCCCTGTTTACGTCAGGCCGTAAGATCAAAGGCGGTTGCTGGTCTCTGGTCTCCTCCAGGTAGCCTATATCGTATTCAGCACAGGCAGGTCAATGAAAGCTCTAGTGGGGCTTATGATTTCCATTGCTAGACTAGCTGGAGTGAAAAAAGAAGCAATATGAGTTATGGTAGATTCTCTCTTTCTCCGTCACGATTCTGTTCCTCCTCTGATGGCACGGATAATTATGTTGACGTTGTTTGGCAAGAATTATTTCCTGAAGCATGGCTTAGTCTGTTTTTTCTTGGGGGGGGGGGGGGGAGGG
>JBCAUA010000010.1:254159-279056 GCA_038406235.1 Peronia verruculata | reverse complement strand
TTTTGTCCTATCTCCTATGTACAAAAACAGTTGCTGAACATATAACAGCAATTTTCTCAAAATGTGAAAAATGGAGAGACAGGGCAACAGAGAACTGAGCTCAGGAGATGTTACCTTTTGGTTACTTTGGTTACGATGAAAGTTGGTGTTTGAATTCATTTTGCTGTTCATTTATCTGGCTGAAAGCTGGACTTTGTTTTTCTGTTGTCAAAAACAGACTATTTCTCTGTTGTTATGACATGTAATTTGTATTTGTTGTCAGTAGCAGAGATTTAGGTTTTCTTCTTCAAAATTAGGAATAGGGTAGAATGAAAGCTGATTTTTTTTGTTTGCTTTTTAAATCAAGAATCATTTTCCACAGATCCAGAGACCCAGATGATTAAATATACGTGCATTATAAATACCTGCATGCAAACACAGATACATACACACAATATCTCTTAGAATTGCCACTTTTTTGTTACATTGTGAATCTGATAAGACTGTAAGTTTGCAGCAGCACTTACTTATTTTACATGAGCTTTCACAGCAGAAAATATGTCATCTCATTTGGCCACTTTTGATTTCATTCTTGTTTCAGTATACATTTTGAGTTTAATATTTTTTTTCTTTGCAATTTCTCTTATCTGTCCATCTTGTTGAAATTATAAGCAGATATGCAGTGGTCAGATTATTGCCATCTGATTACACAGGAAAAGTTGCTCACAGAGATGTCAAACACATAAACACAACTCTTGGCCTAATATCCATTTGCACCACTCTCAATGATTATGCATGCATGTGAACCCTGGCCCCAGATTACTATTATACACTTCCTGTCTGCCAAAACATGATTTGCTGTCTTGTCATGACCCATGGTTGTAGGAGAATCCCATGGTTTGTCGTAGCATCCTTTTGTAATCACAAAATGTCAAGAGGCAGAGGAGATCAGTTGTGATATATCACATTTTACAGTGGGCTAAGTCATTTTGATAAACTTGAAGTGAACTTTGGTCAAGCACCTTGGATTCTCTTCAGGCACAGAAAGCTAGTCAAGAAAGATAAAAGGGCAGAGCACTCACTGATGCACTGGGAAAGTCTTTACAATCATTAGGTCTCTCCTTGATACATGTACATACATGTATGTCTTTTTTTTTTTTTTTCCTCATAATAATCATGCCTCACAAGTCACATCAACTTCAAAATATAAGAGAAGACCAAGGTTGATTTTTTTTTCTCATTTTTTGGTTTATTCCATGTTTCTAGAGTTCACAAAAAGTCACAACAAAAACAGCTAAAATATTTAACACTGCTGGTTGGTAGACATACAAGAATTGTATTGATAAGTATAAAACAAGAAAAGCATATGTGTGCAAATAGGAAGATATCTGTCATCCACAAAAAAAAAAAAAAAAAATTCCAACAAAAAAAAAAAAAAAAGGAAACAAATCATAAATGAGATACAATTAACAGTGACCATACAATTTCGCCTGAAATATTTAACTTTAGATGAAACATGTATTCATATATATTTAACATATATAATATCTCTTCTGAAAATCTGCTAAAGCTAAATTAAACTATGTTCTTGAACATGCATGTATTGTATTTCATTAAATGACTGAATGATCTAAAAACAGCTTGGTGGATATTCACTATCAATGTTGGTGTGTTCATTTGGGTGACAAGATAACAATGTGCTAACAGCACTCACACTATCTGGTTATAGAGCAGTATGAAAATGTAAGGGGCTGTCACAGCTTTATATTTATTTGCCACAGATGACACTGTAGAAATTAAACAAAACAACATGAATGTACTTGATGTGTAGTAAATCAAGAACTGATTGGAACCATGACTCTTATAAGCTCCCTGATTACTTTTCTGTGACTTATTTTGGACACATTTTCACCCACAACCTCAAAGTCCTAGATGCTGATCTTACACTAATGCCAAATGTAAGCACCACTTTTAATATAATTTCTCAAAGATGACAGCTTTCTGTAACCACATACAAATTTCAACGAGAAAAAAAAAAGATTATCTCCCTACCAAAAACCATCTTCAAAAAAAAATGGAAAGTAGTTAACAAAAATATTCTTTAGAACCCAATTTTTATATCTTTTTGTTTTTTCACCTGTGAAAGGAAACTAATATCTGATTGTCACATGAATAACAACATATCAATCATCAGCTGGATGTGAAAAGGAAAAATAAAATAATAAGACCACCCCTCCCCTCCCCCAAATCATTGTTACACTGAAGGTAGAACAGCCCCCCAAAAAACATGTTTTGTAAATAAAAGATTTTTTTTTTTTTTCACTCAGATTTTGATAAGATGAAAACGAGCATGATAAAAAAAAATAAAAAGCATAAGAACCCACTGAAAATCACCCACTGTCTATTTAGTAGATCATCCAACTAAATGAAGAATAAAGATGCTAATATATCGATTAAGAGTTCAAGTCTCATGGAAAAGTTTCCAAAATGTACAAATACACGGTTTTCCTTGTAAAATGAAAACAAAGCTAAAAATTCCCTCCCATCATATTTTCATTTGTCAACAGCACTATAGAAAATGTATACACATGTATATCACAGAGAGGTTTTGGCTTATCTCTGACTTTTCCTGACTAAACCTCTCGTCAGTGCAAAATAATCAATACCCTTGTTGAAGAAAACATCACCAAAGCCTAGTCTAGACAAAAAAAAAAAAAGCCTAGACCTACATGTAATACCAAATTTAATCTACCAAAAAACAGCTAAAATGTTACATATTTGCGTAGATGAAATAAACTGTCATTTGAAATACAGAAAAATAAGTATTGCGCAGAGGAAAATCATACTTGCTGAATGGAGAGTTTTCCTTGCTGATCTGTAAAGTGACAAACGTTTTATTCAAGGAGAAAGGAGCAAAAGAATGCACGGGGAAAAGGTCCACTAAACATATGGAGCTAAATGTTAGGACCATTCCTGGAACTGACAATGCCTATCGTCAGCTGTGTGAAAAAGAGGCAAATACGTCACATCCCCTGTACAGCAAAGAGGCAAACACTTACCTTCTCTGCATGACAAAGGGCAAATCAGTCTGACAGTTTATTGACCATTTTGCCTGTTTGTCCTGCAGAGAAGTTAATCGTACAGCCCATGATGTACACTGTTTTACAGGAGAAAAACAAAACCACAGCATCTACTTCTACTTTCAACTTTCCAAGCTGTGTATCTGAAACAAACATTTTATGACTACCCATTTCCCATATTATTACTCTGCACGAAATAAAGAATGTCAAAGTTGTTAATTTAGTTGCAAAAACTACACTTTTTCCTTCATAAAAATGTTGAACCCTGACTAAAAACACTTTCTGTACATAAGCAAACAATGTTTTACGTACTACTCCAAGCACAATTTGTGAAAAAACAAACAGCTCAAAATGTTTTGCAATTTTCTCTTGAAAAGAAAATTAACATTTTTCATCTTATCCTGGGGAACATTTCTTGTTATCATATTCTCTCTTTGCTAAATCATCCCCTCCTCTCTTTTTCCTTAGCATTACAAATTAATCATATTTTTTTCTTTGCTTGAAGATGTGAGATGAACCCAGAATTTTGTAATTATCCTCCTAAATTTAACTGTTCCAAGAACAAGATTACACCTATGGCCCCTTTTCTACAAATTCTTTTAACTAAGAAAAATCTGACATAATAAAAAAATGATATAAGCTATTGGTAGTTAATAACATACTCAATTTAGTGAAATGCAGGACTTTTCTAAATATAGATACTGACATCATAATCTAAGAACCTACCGGAACCATCACAGTGAACTGCAGGATTCACTTTCACTGACAAAACAGATATCTTGTCCTCCCCTCTTACAAAACAAATCAAAATGAAAGGACCAAAAGTTATCACAAAACCAGATATGTAAGATCCAACACGTTATACATGCTGAGCCAGAAAGGAGTACAAAGTAAAAAACAAAGGCCATCAAAAAAGAAAAAAATATATCAACAATAAAGACAAAGAAAATATAATATTGTAGCTTGAGAGTACACAGCTTTGGGATCTGCACACGCGAAACAATCTTGCACATTGTAGAATGAATGAAATATGGGGCATCTGTGGGCAGTCCTGATATACATGTGTCATGTCTTTGCGTCCATATTTGAGCACACTAGGCAAACTTGTGTGTGCAAATGAGTAAAAGAGGGCAGCCTGAGCTTTCTCCGAGTTTTAATCATACAATGACACATCTTTCCTTGCCCGTTCTTCTAACTCCTTTCTCGGATGTACTGCCCTGTGAACCCACAGACGGAGCTCTCTACACTAAACTTGCCAGCAAAGACATGTACATTTAAGGTGTGGAAATGCAAGCAGGACTAAGCAATAACATTCAAGTTTTAAGAAAACTGGTACTGTTCCTTTTTGTTTTGTTTTATCTCCTGTGCTTACATATCCATAAAACCAGGCTTTGGATACATTTTCATTAGTATTTGGGTTTATTGGTAGGGGGGGGGGCCTTGTTTTCAAAGATGACCACTTCATGTATAGAGAACAATATACTTTTGACAATAAAGGACTGTCTCAGATAAAGTGGGACTACCAACATGTGCTTAATTCAAAATATTGCATAAGAAATGGGACAGATCAAAAGAGAAAGTTTCTGATCAGCTGTGTGCTTAATAAATCATTAAATGCGTCTCTCACGGGCCAGATGTGGTAATTGTCCATCCACCCTTACTGACCAGTCTATGACCTGATTTGTCTTTCACCTGGAGTGACAGTTCAGGATAAAATATTAATCTTTTTTTAAAAAAATCTCTTTATGTTGTGTGCAACTAGGTGAAGTAAGCCAGATGTCCAAGGGACGCTTCCTTACTGATAATGGGATTAAAGGATTTAAGATTATCTTAGCAGAGAAGAGAAATAGCTGAACCATTTTCTTCCCCCAGTCCACTGTACTCATTTCCCTTTCTCTTTCTGCTGGTCCCAGTCATTTTTCATGAGTAAGAAACATTTGACAGGAGACTCATTTCAGTGGCTCAGATAATCACCAAGGGTCTAATGAGAGAAATGACTGGGATGGCCCCCTAAAGGTCTAATGAGGGAAGTGGCAGGGATAGGCCCCAAAGGCCTAATGAGAGAAGTGCCTGGGATAGGCCCCAAAGGCTTAATGAGAGAAGTGCCTGGGGTAGGCCCCAAAGGTCTAATGAGAGAAGTGGCAGGGGTAGGCCCCAAAGGCCTAATGAGAGAAGTGGTTGGGATAGGCCCCAAAGGTCTAATGAGAGAAGTGGTTGGGATAGGCCCCAAAGGTCTAATGAGAGAAGTGGCAGGGATAGGCCCCAAAGGTCTAATGACAGAAGTGGTTGGGATAGCCCCCAAAGGTCTAATGAGAGCAGTGGCAGGGATAGGCCCAAAAGGTCTAATGACAGAAGTGCTGGGACAACCCCCAAAGATCTAAGGACTGAAGAGGCTGGGATAGCCCCCAACAGCCTAGAGAGAGAAGCCATTGGGCTAGCCCTGTAAGGCCTAACGGGATAACTAACTCATTTCACCTAGTTGCCTAACATTATCATGTATGTACAAAACTGTGAGGGTTAAACATGACTAGATAAAACACTGCTTTGTCCATGTGTGGGTGGGGAAAGTTTATAATGTAAAACAACAAATTATTGTAAACCGACAGCTCTTTGTACATCATACACTTGTTTATAATAATGACCAATGCAGAAAATGCATTTTTTAAAAATATCACAGGCAAAAACCAATTACGTTTTTTGGTGTTTATATGTTATTACATGTAAGGTGTGCAGAAGTCTCTCCGAGATGAGCATTTGCTTGTTTCATCAAGGAAACCAGAGAAATAATTACATTTTATGTACCTTTGCAGTATGAGTAAAAGAAAAATGTATAAGTAATGCATGCCATCACATCTGGATGTTTAAAAATGTACTTCCCAACATTGTATCTTACATAACTAGAACTAGTGTTTCAAGAAATAAATACTAAAACCCAACTACTTTTGATAGTATTACTATACTATTTCATATACTGTTTCCACCAGTGTATGGTTCATCTTTTTGAAGGACATCAAGTATACCCTGAAATTAGAGTGCCCATCAAGGATTATAGTATTATTGTTGACTTCTCCTGTTGCTATATGCCCAGTGCATAACTAAGGTTATGGACTTCTTGAGAAGTACATTAACTGCAATTCACAAAGACTAAAAACCAAGGTATATGTATGGCCATGCAAGCGCTAGAACTCTTTGAGTCAAACAACAATTTGGGGATTTTCCATCCTGACAAAGAAACTGTTAGGCCTCTCAAAAATGTTCTCTCTGAATAGTGCTAGCATGCTGACTTACAGTCCAGCATCCTTGTGTGTGTCTGTTCTAGCTAGAAAAAAAAAAGTTGGCAAAAAGTGTAGATTTAGCTGCATGGGCACATATAATGATGGATGTTCAGCAAAAAACTGATGGCTTTTTACACAGCAAGTAAGAAGTAAACAGAACAAACTGTAAACTTGTAAATATGCAAGATGGGGAGAGAGAAAAGATACCCTTCTGCACACCCTCTCACCACCATAGAATAATCAGATCATTGTTCTTTTGTAAAAAAAAAAAAAAAAACGAAACAAAAAACAAAATGCCAGGCAAAAATATCTGAAAAGAGTAGGAAAACAAAACTCCAAAACAATCAAAGAGGAGGAGAAAAAAAAAAGGCAAGTTACACCTGTATAGAAGAATGACATAGTAAAGCTGCAAACATACCGAGTAAATGATAATAAGATAGTCACCAGCCAACCTTTTGGTGGAGAGATTAAAAGAAAACATATATCTACAGCAGCTGGTGGTGGTCCAAAGTTTATCATAACATATACAGCAGACCAGTCCTTTTTAGATATAGTACAGTGTCTATGTTCTAGGTATTAATGTCGAGTACCTGGGTGAACAGTCCAACAAAGTGTCAATGCACAGTGACTACAGCACAGGCCATGTTTGTCATTGTCATGCCAGATCAGAGCAATGTAGGTTTGCACTTGAAGCTTTTTGCTTGCTAAAGTGTGTGAAGTCAAGTGAAGAACATGTGGGTGACATGAAGATGATAGACCCACTTTCATTTCTCCTCATTCCTTTCAGATCATCAAATATCCAAACCTGCCAGCTTTTGTCCTCTGGAAATGACCAACGTCCAGTTTGCCTTCATTACACAACACAGTGATATTTCTACCCTTCTTGTTGGAAGTTTTCATTGCTTAACCTGAATTATCTCTATATTTCTAGATTTGGGTGAAAATGAATGTATATGCAAATACTTTGTACCAGCGTCACAGTTTTCATTAAAATAAGTCAGGAAAACAATGAGGAATATGAGCCCTTGTAACAGATTTATGACTGTTCATCAATGGCCCACATGAAGAGTGGGGGGCACAAGTCAAACAATATGGCCAAAGAGATGAGTAAAAACTGCAGGTTGGACAAATCAGGGGGGGGATATGGAGAAGAGAAATCAGGACTTATGGTAATCAGTGGTGAATCCACCTTGGAATTCATAAAGCTACTGCTGCAAGCCCCGTACGTTTCAGATAGGCTCTTATTCTTGCATGGTCGAGTCCTTTAGTTTCAATTTGGCTTCTGTTCTCAAATAGACTTCTTGTCTCTGCTAGGCCTTTGCTCTCCGATAGGCTTTTAATTTCAGATAGGCCCTGAGTTTCAACTTTTAGATCGACCTGTTTCGGAAAGGCTCATTCACAATTGGGTGTTCAGTCTCAACTAGGCTGCTTTCTCAAACAGGTCTTTGTCTCAGATACTCTTTATTTTAGATAAGACAATCTAGGATAGGCTTTTGTTCTTCTATTTCTGATTTCAAATGGGCCTTTGTCTTTATCCCAGACAGGCCATTTAACTTACAGTGGCTCTTTATCTTGAGAATATTAAAGTCACAAGTCTCCGTTAGGCCCATTATCTTGGACAGGCAATAAGTCTTAAAACAGAATGATGATATGATATGATGGGGCTCCCACACAGGTTGAAGCTTTGAGGATTTCAAAAGTGTGCAGTCGTCACTGAGGGTGGAGATGATGATCATAAGATCTAAGAAGGAGGATGACAATGATTGATGAGAAGGAAACAAAGATCTTCACGCTAGAGCTGGGCTACTGGGAGTAAATATGTGCCACAACATTGAACACTCACAACAAGATTACAATAATAAATTTTCACAGGTCCATAGTCAGGGTACCATCATTGTGGGGTAAGGGGTAAGAATGAATCATGGAAAATGGTCATGACAATAAGATTGTTGATGAATCATTGCAAACAATGAAAAAAACAAAGAAATTGAGATTATAATAATATACTTCTTAGTTCTAGCTATCTAAATTTTAACATATACAGATATAAAATTATAGACTTGACCAATTTACAACGCTGTAAAAATTACATCATCAGCCATCCACACATGATTTAAAAAAAAAAAAAAAAAGAAAGAAAGAAAAGTTAAAGGATTCAATCAGTATGGACACAAAGAGTTGTAAAAATTGATTTTTATACATATATAGAAATGCACAAACTGCAAAGAGCCAAGCTGTAGGTCTGAAACTGTACACATTTTCACTATCAATCACTGAACAGCAGTGATGGGTCGTTAAGAATGCAGAAAATACAAGCAAATGAGACTACATATCACTTTCTCTCTCCTCTCTTACAGCAGGAAATAACAAGGACATACATGATCCCTGACTGTGACAATGATTCACAGCAAAAAAAAAAAATTTGTACAGCTTTTAAACATGTGACCCAAGACACAGTTCTTATCTACTTAACCTATGAGAAACACTTCTCTGTTCTATTGCTTGAAAAACTAAGATTTTTTTATAATATATGATTTGGAGATTCATTTTAGTATTTTGAAATACTATAGACTTTGTAAGTTTAAAAAGTTAATAACTATTTATGCTAGTAAATACCACCATTTTTCTACTTCTCTAGTATTACAGAAAAAAATAATAATTTTGCGTTTCTTCATTCTTATGCAATATTTTTCAATTTTACAGCAAAGTGAAGACAGAAATATCACATCAGACAAATTCCACTGGCTTTGCTGGTACATTGTACATGACATGTATGTAGAAATTGGGTTGGTGGAATACAGGCTTCTCTTTTAACCTAAAATTTGATGGAGAGTGCAACAAATAACTAGGAGAATGACAACAACCGTCTCTTTTGAGCATTTCAAATGCTTAGAAGGATTAGAGATCAATTTTGATGAGAAAATCACATTCCTTACTTAGTAATTGATAGAGGCGCTGATATGTCCTAACTCAAACTGTGCAGTGAGCAAATGGATAGCAAAGTTGCTGAGCTGAATATACAGACTGAATTGTTCTCTATTGGTGATGAATTAATTAAGATGAAATGGACATATATGGCCAAGGTCAGCAGTGAAAGCCAAAATCCACATTTTTGAGTTGAACACTCTTTTAACTCACTGACTACAATTCGAACCATCGCGGTTAGAAAATTTCGTTTGCGGCCAACGACCTTTCGAGCCACACCTTTGAACAAGTTTATAATTTTTTAAATCCTGTGGTCTCGGGTAGGAACAAAGAAAAATTAAGTAGCCAGTGAGTTAATACTGTAAACTTGTTGGAAGTGTGTTCCTCATTTATCTTAGTCTTTCATGTAAAATGTGCATGGTTACCATGGATATGCATGAAAACAGACGCCATTTTGGATTATTGCCCTATTTTTCAACCAAACTTTTTCAGAAACTATCAGTCGCAAAACCACCAGACTTTGCAGAAGCATTTTTTCATCCAATATAAAGATTTTATCTGATCATTTTTTTTTGTATTTGGTAAAATGTATTTATTGCCTTTTTTTTTTTTTTTTAATAAGGTTCCACTATGTAAGGTATGCTAATTTTCATATTTTTGAGAAGAATAAAGTTGTGAAAAAAACTTTCTTGAATTCTGAAAAACACATCAGGAAAAATCATTATCTTACCTTGCTGCACACTTCCTGTACATTTCAAATAAATCCCATGCATAGATTTTGCAAAATTTGGGTTTTATTGTAATAAGATCACATTCTGAGTAAATCGCAATTTTCTAAAAGTACAGTTAGTGTCAGTCTGTTTTCCAGTGATAATGTCTGTCTATGGTGATTACTCCCTTCAGAATCAACCAAGAATACAGCTAGACCCCCCCCTCCAGTTCTTCCAGTTCTCTCTACCTTCTGGCTCTGGTGCTCTTCCTGATAGTGATAGCCTGCCTCTTTGTTTTCTAAAACTAACAACATGAGGACACTAACCAGCATAACATTCAGCACTGTGTAGTTTACGAGTGGAAATGACTATTGAACTGCATTCCTTGCACACATCGAGCCAGTACAGACAATTCAACCTTCACTCCCCAGCCAATGCACGGCCCACAAGCACACTGCCCATGCGTGACGAGTCCATATAAGGAAGTATAGTACTATGAAGGGAGAATGGATGTGTAAGTTTCTCATGACCCCATTAAAATGAATGGGAATTAGGGCACGGAAAATTAGGTTGAAGGAGGGGAAAGCTACCATTGGCTAAGAGGCAGAGGTCAGATATTGTGTCCATACAATTTGAAGAGTTCTAGCCAAAACAAAGCTGTTTGTCTGGACTATGAATTGAGGCATTTTGATAAAAAAAAATAAAAAAATATGCACTTGCCTCACTGGGCAATAATGACAATTTCAGGTCCTCAAAATCAACTATTGACCCAAAAATGCATTCCATACTATCAATAAGAGGTCAAAGAATAAAAATATCGCTAGAACGCAAAATCAACAACATTGACCCTCAACATCAATTTTCACTGCCGACCTTGGCCATAAGTTGGTTCAGCACAGATCCCAGTTATAATACTGTGCGCTATCGTGTGTACCTACTCTCATTCATTCAAAAGAAGCACAGCAGGATCTTAAAAACCACACCCCTGTCAATCAGTGAATGAGCGTTTACTCAATGTCCAGGTGTTTTTTTGGGGTAGAATTTTTTTTTTTT
The DNA here is from genome assembly GCA_038406235.1 of Peronia verruculata. Lineage (NCBI taxonomy): Eukaryota > Metazoa > Mollusca > Gastropoda > Systellommatophora > Onchidiidae > Peronia > Peronia verruculata. Next base: position 268,034 of record JBCAUA010000010.1, on the reverse strand, counting down.
TTTTAACGAAAAATTTATGTACAATACACTGGGTTTTGTTCAGCACAACAATATTATTTTTATACCATTTCATGGGGGAAAACACAACAGAATGACTCTGTTATCCATTGGATTGATACAATGCGGTCACATGATGGAAAGTTGTCATAACTGGCAATTAAAAAATACATTAAAAATTGATTATAATAGACATGATATTCTACAATTTCAATGTAATGGTCTTTTGCAATATTCCTCTTCCTCCTCAAGGTATCGTGACTACAAATGAATGATATACATGCAAAACATGCCAACGTTTGATTATAATCACTCTTTTTACAAGAACATTTTCAATATAGACTGCGTTCTTCTGTTGTACATCATCCATTGACACACATAGTATGTCATACATGTTATAAGTTTTATGGCATAAACCAAGATAAATCCATACAGCAATACATTCTATCTTCAGACAGGTAGAGACTTTTGCATTGTGCAAATGTTGCCAATTTTTCAGTGATCACTTTGCAAGTCACCCACAGACAAAACAAATGAGATTTCTTGGACCACCAACTCTTCATCTGCCAGGATGTAAATGACTCTAATTCTGTCATGTCTGTTTGCAGAGGGGAAGCCTTTCACACTGACAACCATTTCACTGTGATAAATTTGACAAACCATCATTCTCTCTAACTTGCAAGGTAAAGATACAGTATGGCCACAAGAGTCATATAGCAATTTCCCAACAAATGAGGGGCTGAAATGTGAGGATGGGAAAGATTTCCCCTTTTTTGTTCTGACTACAGCTGAGCATTGTCTATTTTGTTAGAATATCACATTCCTCTGACTGATTCATACCATTACAGATGTGGTATCACCTACTGAAGTCACCACTCCCTCCATCTCCTGCTCTCTCCCTCTTATAATCACCCAGCACATCCTTACTAGACCCTGCTCACGGTTGACAACAGTTTTGTTATTTTGCCACAGTTACACACTGGACACGTTTCCTTTCTCCAGCTGTGCACTCTCAGGTGGCAACAGCTGCTATATAAGCAAACAATAATTTGGTCGTCCCTAGTGAGCAAATCTATTTTCCCTGTGACATTGTATTTAAGCTAACAATCATCTGTCTTTCTTTTCTAGTAAAGGCAGTGAACTACAAATTACAAGTTTAACTCACTCAATGTCTTTATCGCCACTGTGTCGACGACAGGTCCCGCTACGCCTCAATGACGATATCCCCAACCGTGTAGACAATGTTTACACCTTTAGATTTCTTAGTCATTTCCCTTTAATTTGAGACCGGTTTTAGCTCTTTAGCATTAGAGGGGTTTTTTTAGTGATTTTGTTTTTCCGGCTCACTCACAAGCATGACAATGGCTGTGCCCAAATTTAGGTCCTTTTTGAAAATTCATAATAAAGAAACTAATAAAGATGAAACAAAGCTGTTTTCTGCAGTAGACAGGTAATTCTATAAACAATGAAAACAGAAAATTTCACCAGTGTATCTTTTGTAGTTTAGTCACAGTGATTTTTTAGAAATACCACCAAAACGCTGGCAGTGAGGGAATATCAACTGAAAAATGGTTGACATTGAGTGAGTTAAGCAAACTCGTGTCCAGAGTGAAAGATTTTTTTATGGGTAAAACATAAAGAGGAGAACAAAATAACAAGGAAATGGTTCCGCATAATTTTCCAGTCAGTACATTGTGCCATCCACTCCTGGATATCTGCACAAAGACAATGACATCCTCGGTTCCCAAGAGACAACCAACATTGTGCCATAACTGACAAAATGGAGTTGGTAATATAAATTTGTCACTGATACCATATCTAGCATGTGTAGCTCAACTCTTGCTGATGTGCCAAGGGTGTAAAAAAAAATTAACAAATCAACCCATCAAACCCCAGTCTGCATGCACTTAAAAAAAGCCGAAGCAGCAGCAATAGCAGCCTTAGTGATACACATCTAGATCTAAAGCCAGTGGTGACAGTAAAACATGAAGTCAGAAAACATTCAATTAATAAATGACATAGAAATAAATTATTTATTTAATAACTATCCATTTTCCTATACATGCCAGTCAGCATTAGTCTGATAAAGTCCTCTTGAATGAAACAACTATTTTCAGTTTACAAAATGGTACTTGTTAGTGTGACTGACAGTTGTGACCATACTTTAGACAATTGTTCATTTTCTGAATGAAAAACACAATTTGGTCCACAAATTTCTGAGGGATGTTTTCTTTCATTTTGCTTTCAGGGGATTGTCTGCCTTCACATAATACTGCAGATATTGAATTCTATTCTATTCTCCCACAATATTTTGCTCAGTTTCACTTTCTTTTCTCTTTCCTCTAACTGTGTGTCTGTTTGCTAAACCCAGCAATGTCAAGGAACAGATCTGGTATAAGACATGGGCGTCCTAGATGAGTTTGAATTCCTTTCCATGTATCACCAAATGTGGAAAGACAGAATCAGGCTTGTATTGCCTGGAGACCTAGACTGCCTGATCTGGGACATCTAGTGAATGGCATCAGACAAATCTCACCCAAGCCAACAGCAGTTTCTACATATGCTGTTGGGGTTAAACACAGAGAAAAAAGAATACTATGGAAAAGAATGATGAGAATTGCAATCTTTTTGTCAGCTCAAGTTTCATCTCATACTGTAATCGTCCTGTGAATTTCCACATCATTATCATGGGCACAAACAACCAGTGCTCTACCAGCTCTCAAAGTAGCTGGTGGCTTCTGCAGATCATCTCGGGAGGAAAGTTGCACAGAATGTCCCTCAGACAATGCCTACAACTCCAGATGAAGTCTTGTCAGGCACTATTACTGAAGATATTCCACATTCCATTATTTCTGAAGATATTCCATATTCCATTACATCCATTCAAACTGGACATAAGCAATCGATGGAATCTGATGGCTGAAGTCAGAGAAAAGATGGTGCTCATCATCGTTGCATTTTGGACTGTGACCATGCCAAAGAGTGATATGCACCATCATATTTAAAGATGGCAACTATCTGGCCGACTATCACAACTACAACTTTTGGAAATTACCGTTGTGGTGTCCTAGGATATATGCAAAACACCCGACGGAAGAGGAATAGCCTTATATTGGCTAAGGACACCGTGAAAACACAGGACGTCTTCAACTGATTTCAGCATGATATGGATACAGAAACTGAGTTGACAGTTAGAAATTCAGTCAATGGTTTATGACTTGCAATCCACAGAAAACAAGTGAGCTTATTGCATCAATCCAATTTGCAATACATGGATGAACAGTACAACAGTCTGTCTCATCAAAGGTAATCACTGAAGCCTCAGACCAGTCAGATGAGTTTGATTAGTGCCTACAAGGCAAAACAAAGTTACCCCTCAGTCCAATGTCCTCCTGACTAGTGAGGGAGATTTGCTAGTTTGTGATTTTGAAAACGGCACAAAGATCATGCTAACCTCAGACATATTTGACACCCAGAAGTTCTTACTGTATCAACAGAACAATATGACAGAAATCTAATAACTATATTTGACCTTCAAAATCTGACATATTTTTACTTGATGTGAATGCTGAGCAAAGAAATACATATATTTGTCTTCTTGACAAAGATCTCCAAAATGTGAGCCCTTAATATCATAGCTAAAAATGCTACGTAGCTACAGACATATAGTGAGAAAAAAAAGGGGCTTTCATTCATTGTTTAAACTTCAAAAAGGACTTGGATGCCTTCTCCCTTCCCTTGCATAACTTAATGAGTAATAATATATATATGTGTGAAGGAATTAGTTTCAGCCTCAGCAGAAAGGTTTTCTAAGAACAGCCATGCTTGAGAGAGCAATTTCCAAGTTTTGAAACTAACTGCTAAGCACTTAAAAACTATCACCACATTTAAGAGTTAATCAGAATATATCAGTGTTATGCCATTGCTAGTACAAAAGTTTGTAATTGTAGAATTGGCATCAACCTGCAACATCACACTGACAGAAGTTCTACTGCAAAGGAAGGAAGTTATCAGAACAAGGAATTTACCAGAACATGAGGAAAAGAGATCTAGAACTTTCCTGCCACTCTCCTGCTCTCAGACTGACAGAGCACAAATAGCACCATCAAAACATCAACCAGCCCTATCCTGCTCAGCAGCAAAAGCAACCATCACATCCCTGCACCAGCAGTTGATCTAGCACTTCCCACAGGTTTGTGTCACTCCCGCAACACCTGTCTACTCATCCACTTATCTTTCCAACTCTTATAACCCAGCCATTGTTCTAGGTCAGTGATACACACGTTTCCCCACTGAGCACAAGAATTGACATTATTGTATCATTTCCTTATTATGAATGTGCTAAACAGCTATGATATGGTTGCATCATGATGAATTTATACCATTCCCTTAACCCATTGAACCCTACAGCCCCATACATCAGGCAGATTTTGCGGTGTCAAATTCCCCACAGCATGGCACACCGGGCTGACACACTTATTCCAGTCCTACGCGTCCACAACAGTTAAAAATAGATCTAACTGGTTGCTTTGGGACAAGGACAATGTTAGGACTACATTGGTGACAAATGTTTCAGCATTTGAGGCTTGCGTTTACAAAAGATATTGCACATGAAATGAGGAATGTGCACTCTCAGCCCAGACGGCTAGGGACTTTTTTTTTTTTAGGCATTGGTGACCAGGGTTCGAAGAGTTAACTCACACTGTTAAGAAATTAATAGAGAGACAATTATTTCTGACCCTCTTTCAAGCCTCCTAGACTACAAGCACAAGATTAATAAAACGGATGCAGCATGTACAGATCACTTCAGATATTGGCAAAAGATTAAAGACCTGCAATCAAATTTCAAGCCCCTGCAAACACTATGCCTTGTGGAGAATGGAGAGAGTGAACTACTTCAAAAAGACCGTCTCTCCAGACCTTTACGAGACATGAACTAACAGTTTTCTTGTCAGGCAATGACAACAGACAAAGCTGTGTTAGGACACCATAACTTATCATACGACAAACAACAGACTTATCTCTCAGAAGAAAAACATCAAACAAACAAAAAGTCACATTCTGACACTTTTCCTCTGCCTTTTTCAGATAGAAATTAATAAGTTTGAATGTTTGTTTTATGTCACTATGGTTTCAGCAAATCTTACACTGTTCACCTTTGGTTTGTTTTGTTTGTTTTTGGGGTTCAACAGCACATCAGCACAATACATGCTATACTGAGCCTAATACGGTGGGTGTTCAAATTCGGGAGAGAAACTCTTCAGTGCTAGTACAAACTGTAACCACAACCCTTTCTATTGCTCAGACAACTGTAATGGATGACAAGAAGGCATAAATGCCAACTGATCAGTTAGAGGACTGTAGATATTCTAACATCCCAAAAAGTGCTACATACAGATAAAAAAAATGTCATATCCAGTCTGAATGAATGATATTTAATTATTCCGTTGGCATCATCATATATTACAACTGAGCACAGAAAACTCAAGTTTTCACGGGAATCGAAAAATGTGTTCTAGAGATTTCCATGGGCGCCATTTTTGTTTTTTTACAAAGGAATAGAAGAACTGCTAAGGGGGCATAACCATGACGACACTAATGTGACAATCTTAACAGCATTCTAGGAATTAGCACCCCTCAGTTTATCAACAACATCATCCACCATCTTTTGAACTACAGTACGTTACCAACTCACCACCTTGCTGTAAATGTATCATGTCATGTAGGCTTTGTTTATTAATCTTTGCAATTCAGATAGTCTCTGTGACCTGAATCAGTTACCATCCTGCAAAATCACCACACCAACTGCCCCCATCAGTGATTCATCTTCGAAGAGGAGCAAATTTAGACCTACAGTACACTAAACACTGTCTACTCCTACCACTCCCCTGCGCCTTCTCCTATTCAGTAGCAGCCTGAGGTGAGCTAGGCCAGACAATTAGATATTCTGCCAATTTGAGATCCAGTAGATGATGATAAGACCTTTCAAGAAATGCGTGTTGTGAATTCAAGAAAAGTATGTTAATAATACAAACAAAATGTAGGAATTTAAACTGGGACAACAATGGTGTTCAACATTTCCATGAATTCATCATTATCGTGTTTGAGTTTTCTGTGCTCAACAGTATTTTGTTACAACCTTTCTAATTTCTACCTGAAAAAATAATCTACATCAATCTGGCTCTCAAGTTAAAAACACAGTTCAAGAGGGGTCAGTGAAAATTCTAATAACAGATACAAAGATAGTAAAGAGATGACAACAATTCACACAAATATGCGTTTCTCAAAAAATATCTGGATAAAAGCCAACATAAGCTCAGGACAACAAGAGGGAAAATTCATTGATAATTTTTGTCAACATAATGTCATTATCTGAACAGTTTATGAAAGTTCTCTTTTCAGATATGCAGGACCCATTTTCTTCCAAGTGGAAACAATACATATCAGAACATCAGACACAATCAGTAGAGTATAAATTTGTCCCCATCTGGGAATAACAGAAGTGACCAACATTCTGCATTGCTTCCAAATCTACTCATGTGAAAGACAGTCTGAGCAAAGGTCTGAACAAATCACAGTTCACATCTAGCAAAACTGGATGGAGAAAGATTTCATTTCTCTGCTCACAACTTCTCTGAGACCTGCTCACATATCTTTTTTTGTTGCTGTTATTTTTCTTTTGTTTTAAAAAAAAAAAAAGAGAGAGAGAACAAAAAGGCATTATATTTTGACAAATAGAGCCATTGATTTTTTTTTTTTCTATTGAGAACAAAACATTGATTTGGTCCTACACCAAGACCATCTCCACTATAGATTCCTTGATAATCTCGCCAAAGTTTTGACTTACGTTTTGTTCTTTTTCGTCTTCCAAGGTTGTCGGAGATGAAGAAGATGATGATGTAGAAGATGATGGTGCTGACTGTGCCACAGATGATGTACCTGAAGAAACAGTTTCAGAGTCTGTAACACACGTATCCAATTGTCTTTCACTGTCACAGCCATCATTTGGCAACATTGATAACTTGGCACACTTAGAAGTGTCCACTGTTTCTTGTTCTTCATTCGATTTGTTCTTCTCCCAAAAGCTGGAAGCTTCAGACATGGCCAACTCCTTGTTTACTGTACTGGATTTTTTGGCAGAGACAACTCTGACTTCAAGATCTCCTGAGGTTGTATTGGACACCTCTGCTTTGCTGCTCTGTTCCTGTAGTTCTTCATCAGAGATGGCTTCCTTACTGTTCTCAGGGACATCTCTGACAAGCTCTTTTGCCCTATCATCTGTGAGACCTGTGCTAACCACAGCAGAATGGGACATTTTCAGAGACTCGCATGGCTTAGTGGATGGATCCACCGTTGTATAGGTTGAGTCTGTTGTTTGCCCAAATGTGGATGATGCCATGGAGGTCATGAGAGAGGAAGTGAAGGATGCTAAAGATGAGGAACATGATGGCAAGCAGGCAGTGGAGGCTTCCGCTGAGTACAAGTCTGGGATTTCAAATGAAGATGGCTGATTAGAGGATGTTGTGGATGTACTGGATAGTGCAGGACAAGATGTTTTCTCTGCAGACAAGTTGTCTTTGTCCTCTGAGGAGGATTTCAAGTTGAGCTGAGTGGCTGGGCTGGTCATGTTAACATCTGGACAAGAGGCAGTCATACCACTGTCTGCATATGGCAAGTTGTAGAGAAGATTCTGGGAACTGCCCACCAGACTGCTGGTCTCCGAGTTATCAGCAGACATGTGATAGGTGGAGAAGGTTGGAGCTGTATCTTTTAGAGCTGTGGTAGATGGCTCTGATCTTCCATCCATATGGGAGGAGATGCCTGGACAATGAGCGGCTAGGCGATCTCGTGTGGTTGTGGTCATAGTGGCATAAGTTGTGGTTGAAGAGTTTGGAGATGCTGGATTAGTTGTGGCTGCTGTGGGTTCTGCCTCACTTGGAAAGACCAAACTGTTATCTCCTGCTGGAGTGGGATGGTCAGCAGAGCTCGCAGTGGCAAGGGATGAAGTGGTGCCCAGTCCAAAGCATTCCCTAAGTGTGGGGCTGGCAAGGGAGCTGCTCCAGCAAGAGGCCAGCTGAGGGGAGGGGAGTGGCTCAAAACCTGTACTGTTCCCATTGGTGGCTGCAGTGGTGGTGGGATTACCAAAGGTTGGACTGGATGCAGCAACTGAAGGCCCAAAGCTGCCCAGGTGGTTTGATCCAGTCAAATAATCAGTGGAGGTGACAGCAGAGCTGCTGGGCCCATAGCCCTGTGATGGCAACATTGGGGCATCCAGCTTGTAGGACGATCCTGTAGGGTGACTGCCAGTGTCCAAGATATCAGTGTGACTGAACTTGGTCTGGAAGCTGGGGGCCGAGCCTGGAAGCATAAGGCTGTTGTCTGGCACATCCAGCTCCAGACTTGTGTCCACACTAGTGCGGGACATTGGTCCATTCTGAGACAGCAGGCCTCTAGGTGGTGTCATAGCAGCTGTTGGTCCCCCACACTGTGCTGGGAGAGGAGGCAGAATGCCTGGGAGGAAAGGCGGCCGCAGCAAGGAGTGGCTGGGTGCTGCAGCTGTGGATGACTGGTGTGGAGGGCCCAGCATGCCACATGACTGCTGATGTGGCTCCATGCCCATGGTGTTGCACGAGGCAGAGGTGGACACTCCACATGCTCCATTGACTTGCAGGCTCTGGATGCAGCTGGGGTTGAGCAGAGAGGGCTGAGAGGACAGGCTGGAGATGTGGCTGTGCACAGAGCCATTGCTGCTGCTGTTGTGATTGACTGTGCTGATGCTGGTGGTGAACATCTGTGATGGCGAGACATGGAATTTTCCAGAGAAATTGGCCTGACTGAGACTAGCAAATGGCCGAGATTCCAACACTTCTGATGAGGTCTCACTCATTTCAGAGTAAGAATTGTCATCATTGTCAAAGTACATGGATGTTGTGTTCTCTGCTTGGTAGACTTCCTCCTCTCCATCATTGAACAACAACATGTGCTGGGGGGATTGCTGCGGCTGCTGTTGCTGTGGTGGTGGAGGAGGTGGTGCATGTAGTAGTGATATGCCTGGTGACAAACTCAAAGGATGGTGCTGGGCTAGCTGTGGGCCCTGGGAGCCAGGATAGCCGGGTTGTGGTCCCAATACTGAGGTGATCACTCGTTGTTGCTGGTGCTGCTGCTGCTGCTGCCGCTGCTGTTGTGTCACCATGGAGAACTTGACGTCGTGCATCATGACATTGCACATGTCTGTATTCTGGCAGTCTCTGCAGCTTCCTCTTTCATTGCTATTGAACATGTTCAGGTCAATGGCTTCAGTCTTCTTGGTTTTTAATCTGCTCTTCAATACCTTTGTGCCATTCTTGGACTTTCCGCTGCTTCCATCTGTGCTGGCTCCACTACAGTTATCATCACTGGGTGCATCGGTACTCTCAGAACTCATCACACCCTCATCCCCATTTGCTCCCACAACATCAATCTCACCATTTGATGATGTAGATGAAGATGGGGAAAATGATGTGGTGGCTGCTGCTGAGCTGTTCTCAGGACACTCTGTATCTTTTCTCTCCAGCTCTAGCCTCATCAAAGTATGGATAAAGTGGGTCCGCACACGGATTGGATTAAACTCGATCCTCCCGGACGGATTACTGCATCCATCTTTGGTGCATCCACATGGGAAAGAGAGACGATCTACCTGGCACTGTATGCCTGCTTGGCTGCATGCACAAGTGGCAGGGTCACAAAACACTTTACAGTCACAGCCACAAACGTTGCGAGAAACTCTAATGTCCCGACACTCATCTTTTTCCTCATTGTCTATCTTCTTCACTCCTGCTGTCCGCAGCAACACCCGCCTCTGTCGGATGGGCAGAGGCTGTAAGAAGTAATAGTCATCATACTCGCTGTCACTCTCGCTGCCTGAGGAGATGTCATCTTCATGATCTTGGGGTGGTAAGTTACTGGCTAGCAAGGGAGAAGGGAACATTTTGCCCTGTCTTCGCTGCTCAGCCAAGATGCTGCGATGTATGCGCTTCTGTTCCTTAGTGTAGTCTGATAAAGAAAAGTCCCGGTGGAAAGTATGTTTTTCTGACATACCTGGAGATAAATTTTAAAAAAAACAAAACAGAAATTAGATGGGAACAAAAATGAATGGTCTTCCTGACCCCCTAAAAATCTGAAATGACCAAAACCTTTTTTTTACCATAGCCACAAAGTAATTCACTGTTGTCATTTATGCAGCTAACTAGTGCTTGAAATAACCAATGCTAGGACTTACTTCTGACACTTTATGTTATCACCAATTCCATATTTTCTGTTCACAAGATGCTATTCAACTGCATATAAATTATTCTACTTGAAAGATCTAAATCTAAGTCAGTCAAGATACAAAATTAACTCAATGATTAAAACTTTTAGGATACAATTACCTCAAAGTGTGCATAACCAAGTGATACTCATTCTCATCTTGTAACATAACCACAATTATGCTGATGGTCTGCTAAACCCTTCCCACAGCTCTATGCATCTGAATATTTTGCTTTTAAAAAAATACATCAGTCTTAAACAGTGTTGCACAGACTCAACAGAACTATTAATGAAAGACTCATTGAACTGGCTGTGTATCTTTATCATTTTGTAAATCAAGCATATCTTACTGTTGTCACACAGACACATTCTCTTTTGTGGGATCTAGAAAAATGAATCTACAATCGTACCAGAACAGATCTGTTCTGACCAAGTGAAAGGCTGGAAATCCCTACATCTCTTTTAAGTTGGGAGTACAAATACCCCAAATGTTCACAAGTTTGCCTCACTTTTTGTTTTGACCACATTACAGTGGGTAGGAAATGTATGACTAAAATTCTTTGCTGTGTGCCTATTGGACCTAGATGCCCTTCAAATAATAGTAGTAGTGAGTAGTGTTAAAGATTGAATGACCCAAGAAAACACCTGGCGTACACCTGAGGACTTCCAAGTCTGTGTTGAATAAGAACTACTATGATATTTAGATCACGGATTGGCAGATCCAGATACATGTATGAAGTCATGCACATAACATTTGTGACTGACGAACAAATCTGACTGATGAGTATAGGCTGCCAAATCTTACCAAGTGTGGATCCTCCTTCACTGGGTACACAAGTGAAACCTTGTCTGCGTGGGAAGTAGTAGACGGTCACACCCTGGAAGTTCACTTTCTTTTTCATACGCTTGGGAGGTGAAGGTCCTGAGGCCACTGGAGAGGAGAAATGAAGAGTGAGATGACAGGGCGATTCACAGCTTTAAACTGAAACAAACATAACCAACTAGTGGAGATATGCAGCTGCCCAGTGCTTAAGCCTTCTATTACACTGTGGCAGAGTGACATAAACACTTTCTAAGAAAAATAGTTTCATTGCATGCTCCACATAATTTAAAAGCATAACAAACAATTGCACCTATATGATCAGCAAACACAAGCAGAGGCATAACAGTAGTAGCAGCACCAAGGGCTGCAGTGACTGCAACAGATGATATCAACCTGCTGGTTTTCATTATTCTCAGTATGGCCACCAACCAGTGCCCTAGTTATCCTATATTCTAATGTTGGAACACCAATATCAACTTCTCTTTCCCTACACATCTCTCTGTTGCTCACCCAAACTCCTCAGTCTAACTCACTTATATATATACACCTAGGTTTGTACCTGCACACAGTCCCAGGCCAAAGCTTATATCAAAACCAGCCTAAAACTCCTGTATTAATTCACCTCTCTCCCAGCTGACCTGCTAGGGTTCAGGTGAGACATGGGAATAATAAACTTGTTTCGTAGCACCAAAGACCATGTACTGACAGAAACAGATTGTCCCCTTAGATCGTGTGCAGTGACTCCTTATGTAAGAATCTGAACTATTCAAACCCACGAAATGAACAAATTTGTATGGATAAAGAACAGTACTGAAAATACACATAAATGCTGGAGCTGGCAAATGAACTGAAAGTCTTGTTTTTCCTTTATAAGACAAGATAGGGAGGGGAATGAAGACAGAGGAAGTAGAGAAGGAAGAGAAAAAGGGGAGCCAACTGCTGGATATATACACAATGGATCAATAGATCATCCTGGTCCAAAGGATGATGTGAGTGAGAGGTTGGGCATCTGCTTCTCAATGAATACTTAAATCATGGGTTCAAATCCTACCAGGGATGGAGAAATTTAGAACCCAACTTTTTTTCTCTTCTTTTTTTTTTCTCTTCTTTTTTTTTTTTTTTTTCTCAGTCATTCAATAGTCCCTTGGCTTCTTGGATAGGAAAGTCCAATGTCTGACCTTCTGAGATAAGGGTGAAAAAATTCATATGAATCTTACACACATAAATGAGCCCTTGGCAGTTAAACTTTTGGATGCAAAGTAGGTAGAGATGCCGCCAGATGGGCAAAAATTTCCAAATTCCAGATTATTCCTCAAAAGAATTTCTTCTAACCAAACTGGGTATGCACTCAGAGAGGAGACAGTTCTACTGTCCTATGATTGATAGGCTATTTACAAAATAAAAAGAACAAAAATATCAGCACATATTACTGAAAACACTGGAGAGACAAGACAGAAGTATTAGTGTTGGCAGCCAACAGTCATGCCCATCTAGGAGAATACAATACTAGAAGTCTCCATCTCCTGCTATATCTCAGCTTTACTGCTGTACACAAGGGACTGAGGAAGAAAAAAAAGGGGGGAGGGCAGCATTTTGATGCTTGGAAAAGTTCTCTGAAAACCAGCCTTTATGCCAACTCTTGACACCTTCACTACAGTTCTTACTCCTCACCTGAGATCCTGCAGCCTCTTAACCCACTGCAAATCCTGATGAGAGACACATTTCATACCTGATCGGAAATGGTTTGTGAGGACTGAGAGCTGGGCCAATGTTGGGTGTTTTCTATAAATTTCAGAGCACAGACTTCTAGTGCAGACCAATCTTCACCCAGTACAAAACTGATCTCATAGCAAAGAGTTCCAAAATCCAGCTCTATCTCAAGACAACTTGATCTGTTTTACAATTCAATGTTCTAATTACAAAAAAAAAAAAATGATTTTGTAGGTTAGGACAATTTAATTCTTGCTGAAAAGTTGTTCCAGACTGTCTTTCCTGAGGTATTTTGTGAAGAGTTGTGAGTTTGCAAGCTTCTTGCATCACCCAGTGTGGTGATGTTACTATTGCTATTGTGGCTATTCTAACTGTTAGTAAGACTGTGAGCACCATCGCGCTGCTCTTTCGTCTTTCCCACGGGTATGTTATTTCCCCTTCCCAGCCGCCTACCTGGATAGCAAACGTCATCCACCTGAAAGAAATCACTTACTTCCAGAGTGGGAAGGGGTACCTTCCACATATTTAAAATAAATCAAAAGAGGAACAAAATCTGCAAGACATCTTTTCACCCCTCCCTTGAAAAGAGAAAAGAATCTAAAATAATAATAACAACGACAGCAACAATAATAAAACCGTCTGCTTACTGACCCAGTTACCTGTAGCCCTGGCATTTTCTAATACGTCTGTACTTTAAAAAAAAAAAAAAAGGGGGGGGGGGAATAGTTTTTTTTTTTTTTTAAATTTTAAGTTTTTCATTTCATTCTTCCTGTCTGGGTAAGCCGTCTTCTCCCATGTACACTGCTGGCAGTACCAACAGATTGATGATAATGTTTGGCCTCGTCTCACAGTTTAGCAACAAACAGATCGTTCAACTCTGGCAGGAACAAACTGAACATTTCGCCATGGCATTTCAGGGCACATTATAATAATGCCTGGCCGAGTCTTGGCCAAGTTCTAAAAATAGCCTCCGCCCTTGGCGCGGGCTGGCAGCATCAGCCGGAGTCAGCACGAAAAGCGGACTGACTAAATAACCCGGGTGAAACAGGGTGGAGAAT
>JBCAUA010000010.1:231667-254059 GCA_038406235.1 Peronia verruculata | reverse complement strand
ATGAAGCCTTCACCACATGAGCACTGCAAGATTCAGAGCAAGTTCATAAGGGGTTAAAACTTTTGCAGATTCTTCTTCTTCTTTCAGAAGAAATTTCATTGTGCCATTTTATCGTTCGATATCTCAGTGAAATCTGACAACAATCTTAGAGCACATAGACAGCATGATGTGATTAACTCCTTCGCTGCCATTGCATTTGAGATGTGGCCCGATGAAATCAGGCGCTCGTTAAACTGAGCTGACCTGAGAAACCACGTGATTTTCTATAGTAAATGAATTTTAACATTTCTTTTCCTTCGCAGAACCCTTCTATATCAATCTCAAATTGCAATTCAGAGTTAAATTTGCTGAAACAGATTGAGTAAAAACCCAAACATTGTAATATAGTGGTGAGGCCAAATAATAATAAGGATTAACAAAAGTGATTGACCATTTTCTCACTAAAATCAGCTACAGCAAACAAGGTACCTTCATCATCTTTAATTACCAATAGCGCCACTTTACGGTGGAAGAAAACTTTTTTCATATACAGAAAGGGAAATGAATAATCTTCACTGTGATACCAATAACTCCAAATGTTAAAAAATTGACGAGAGCCTGATGTCATCGCATTGAATCTCATTTGCAGATTCATTTTTTCTGTCTGTCCTATAGTATATCCTGAGGAGTTTAGTGTTATTTTTTTTATCTTCAAAGTCATTTTTGCTGTTGTGAGACTTATGCACCATCACTTAGAAACATTGCAGTTCTCACACTTAGGTTTTCAAAATAATTATGGCTTCGATTTGGCAGTTAAGGAGTTAAACTACAAGAGAAGGAAATGCTGTGAATGAGCCAGGCACATCAACCACCACAGAGGTCGAACTCCGCAAGCCAGTAACTGATTTGAAACATGAAAATAATTTTTTTTAAAATTATTTTTTTTATTTGACTTTGATTCCTCTTTGTAACTAAACCAATTGTTTCGCACTTGGGTAATATGCGTCAGTTGTCAAGGTGGGCTTTGTCAAGAAAACTGGAAATGACTTTGGGCTTATGGGATTAAAATGAGAGAGTCAAAATCTTGGTACATTTGGGTAATGGCTAATTGATAAATTATTTTGAATGTCAGCCAGATTATTTCCACTTGCAGGGTAAATGAGGATGCATAATAGTTGAGATGTCACATGATGAAATCACACGCTCGTCAGACTGAGGCGACCAGAGAAATCACATATTTTTCAACAGACAATGAATTTTCAATGCAAATTTTCTCTACTTAAATTTTCAACCCTTCTAAATCAATCTATAAATGTATTTCACAGTTAAATTTGCTGAAACGGATTGAGTAAAAGCCCAAAAATTGTAATTTAGTGGCATGGCCTAATTAAGGATGAACAAACCTGATCGGCCATTCTCTCACTAATTTCAGCTCAGCCAATGGGTCACCCTCATAATCTTTAATTGGCAATAACTCAAATTTTTTCACATAGATGAAGGGAAATGAATAGTCCACACAGTGATACCAATAACCTCATTTACTCAAAATGTGATGAGAGCCTGATTTTATCTTGTCATGTCTCATTTTCGCTTTCAGCCAAAGGTATAACACAAACTTTGTAAAGAAGAAAAAAACCACTGTCTTTTTTGTTCCATGAAAC
Organism: Peronia verruculata; assembly: GCA_038406235.1. NCBI lineage: Eukaryota > Metazoa > Mollusca > Gastropoda > Systellommatophora > Onchidiidae > Peronia > Peronia verruculata. The sequence goes on along the minus strand of JBCAUA010000010.1, from coordinate 252,419 downwards.
ATGAATCATGGAAAATTCTGAAAAATTCGCAATGCAATCAAATTTTTTTCCTCATCATGCTGTATTTTTTTCATAATTGTCTTCTTCACTTGTTTCAAATAATGCGAGCAAAGGTCATTTTGGTCCTGTTTTACAATACTTGTTTATAATTCTTGCAATGGCAAAAGGGAGGTAATCTAGCTGGCTGACAAAAAATAATAGCTAGTTCTCACTAAAATAACAAGCAGTTACTTCCCTTCTCCACTGGCCCCAATGATGCTGGAAGTCATAAAAGATTGAATATCACTCCTTTTGCGTACTACATTCTAAATACATATCTTTAACTCCTTTATCTAATAGGATTCTACCATGCTATATAAATCAATTGATTTCATCTTTCAATGCAAATGACAGAGAAGCAACCAGCATTTGTGACCAGGAGTATAGTGTCCTTACAAGCTCATATTTTTGCACAAAGTTGAAGTTAAAATTTCATTCTTAGATTAGTCAAGTTGGGACTGAAGGAAAGAAACAATGACTTGTGTTGATGCTCATGTGACTGGTTCACAGATCTGTGGTGCTGATAAAACATATGCCTTGCTGCCAGTCGAGATGAGACATAAGTCGCTAAGCTAGAACTGAGAAATTGGTCTTTGAATATGATGAAAGGGGTCAGACATTGAATTTTTTTTTTATTGCAGAAATCAAAAGTGCATTTATCTCTGAACATGACAGCATCAGTCATACCCTCGATGTATAAATATCTCCTCACTTAAAACGGGGTTTTAATGGGAGGAAAGTATGTAGATTTATGTGTTAGACCATTGATTTAAATTAGATTTTTTTGGAATTTTGGTCATTGCTGGGGTTTCCCCCCTTGTCTCTTTAAACAGCAATGTCTCTGGCTAGAATAAAGTTAGCTCAAAAGGTTTTTCATCATCTGACATGGTATGAATTAAGCTTTCACATGATATGGTGAAAAATCAAAATATGTCTCATTTTGACTGACTGCGAGACATATGCTGGGATGACAATGATAACATAAAACATGACATAATAATATTCAGTAATATTCAATATGATAATGACAGTGTCACAAGATGCGTGTATATGTGTAGATACCTACCCAAATATATATATATACACATCAGTGACAAGGTCATGATTATTAATGTATGACAGAGTTGACAAGGTCACATGATAAATGAGGTAATGGCAGCTGAGTTTGTAACAGGTCATGACACAGGTAACAGTAACGGCTGATTTGACAAGATATCTCAATCATAGCCGTTGTAAGTCTTGTATAATTCCATTGTAATTTATGTCTGTGGTTTTTTAAAGAATGTCTATAAAGTTAATATACAGTTATGTCATTTTCAGTAGAGTCGTTTTCAGCTTCACTGTATAGTAACTTCACAGACAGCCTGTACTACTACTGCAGACCACATATCATATATAAGGAGCTACATGTTCTTAGCATGAAACATTATAACTTCAATTTACTAGTCTTAGATATATGTATTATGCAAGCTCGCTGACACCATTGTATGTGTACTTTCTATGACACATTTTTGGCTAGTGATACTATGGTAAATAGCGCATATCACTGTGCCCCACCTTTGCAGAGAAATGTCATGGTTTGTCCCAGCATCACTTTCTAAATATTGGAAAAATTTAAAAAAAAAAAAAAAGAAAACTCTAGACATGAAAAGAGTTTTTTAAAAAAAGCTCTAAACATTGCAAAATGTAAAAAAAATAAAAGTGAATAAATAAGAGAGGAGTGACAATAGATCAGACCTCAAGATAAATTAAGCCATTTGGGGGAAACTGGAGGTAAAGTTTGGTAAAGTTATTTTAACTCTTTTCTGGGGCTGGAAAACTTATAAAGGGAGGACAAAAGTGAATAAGGTGGCACGTTATACTTTACCAATGTCTATGAGTCACCTAATGACTCCCACTCGACTGTTCACAGAATAACTGCAGCTATCATATTGTGTGTCTGACTAGGTAACATGTAGAAAGGAATGTTGTTTTTGTTAGTGATTTCTTGTGTCTAATACTTAAATTGGTTGTGACTGGGATCTCCTATGTTTTTGTTCCGCAGGCTGTTACTATTTAATAATTTGTAAGACCTCCCAGTGACAGCAGCTCTTGTGCAAAAAAACAGAGAGAAAAGGTTTCATGTAATTAACTGATGTAAATATAAATTACAGCATAACTATCATAGCTTTTTTCTATTTTGAGATGCTGTTTTCTTTTCCCTTTTAAAAATGGTCTGCCTGCTTTTTTTTTTTTTTTTAAACAAAAAGTTACTAAAAACTAGAGAATGATGACAGAAATTTTTGCCTTGTCAAAAGAGAGATTTGAAATCCCATGGTCATGTGAATTTGCTAAGGATCAGCACAAAGGACAAAATCCTTCACATCAATGAAATTAAGGTCTTACAACTTCACAACCAAAGACAAGAACATTCCACAACTATCACATAAGTGGTTTGAGGTCAGTTGTTTGAGGAGGTATCAAAGTCCATGAGTATAACCATAAACTATTCTGGCTATCTGAATACACCCAGTATGAACTGTTGGAATTTTCACAAAATGTTACCTGAGTTACCAGTATCAACTCTGTCACTTCTGACAAATCTGTATAATATCATCAATTATACAACCTTCACTTATATTAGTTCACATTTCAAACAAATCATCCTTCTGAATTCAAATGTCAAATCAGAGCTTCTGAGAAGTTCTGTTTTATTTTGTGCAATTCCCAAGTGCAAATTTAACAGTTCGAATTATCTCATAGCTTGTTGTCCAAAATGCATGCTATACAGCTCGAATTATCTCATAACGTCTTGTCCGAAATGCATGCTTATCTAGATCGTTATTTTTAGGCCAATTTCCTACACCACCATATTCATTTTGATAGATTTCGACAGTGAGTTTTTGAACTGGACATCTAATTTCAGCTATAAAAGAGTGCATACAAAAACTGTGTCTAATTTAAAAAATAACAGCAAATCTGCTGGCCAGTTCTTCTTAGGGTCAAACATTCTCTGACTAATAGATTATGAATGTATAATCATTCAACACTTGCTGGATATTAACACAGAATGGATGGAGTCACTCAATATTCAGTGGTTGATCAGAATGATTGTCCTCATCCAGCATTTTAGCTTTGCAATGTTCATGTTCTGAGTGTCTTGTTGTCTGCAGTTCTGTATTCATTCATATAGCGTTGATGTTGAGGTTGGGCTGAAAACCCTTGTGGTCTGAAGTTTATAGGCGACAGGGAGCCCTTGCCTTATGATGCACATTCAGGACCCTGTGGAATGCACTAATACATTTCATCAAAACCTCTGTTCCATAACAAGTTTATTATTTCTCCTATTACTGGCATATAAATCTTCACAATTATAATAGATTCACTCAGACCAGCCACTCATGGCAGGAGCAACTTTGAGTCCTAAGCTGAAATATCAACCACCTTTTCAGAACCCAGTGATCTAGATCTAGTCCAGTGGTCTCAGATGTAAAGAACAGGGACAAATGCTTTTATATTTTCATCAAATTTAGAAGTGATTTGAGCAGCAATTTTTTTTTTTTACTGAAGTATTAAAATGTGTAATTGTTACATTTAACTATGGAGTAAATCAGTTAAAGAACAACCTTTTACATAACTTGATTTTTTACAAAGTGCATTTCAAATTATTCATTAAGTCTAATGTCCTTTAACAAAGAGTTTTCTGTCTAAAAAACTGCTTCCAGAAAACTGGTCAAAGCAGTTTTCTGAGCTTTCTTTTTACACATAGTGGTGACACAGTGTAGTTTTCAAAGATTGAAGTGATACAAAGATTTTTTGTTTATATTTGAAAAGGTGGGAAAAGTGTTCAATTGCGATGAAGAAGGTCTTTTGTCGGCACACGTTGGTGCAGTTGTGTCATGTCTAGCAGTGGACAGTGATGTGATGTGGTCAAGGAGATACTTTTGGTTGGTTCATTGAGCTTTTTCTGCTGGAGATGCATGTACTTGATCTCTGGCTGAAAAGATCCTTCCCACTGCATCAGTGCAGCTTGTGACAACAGTAGTGGATGCAGATTGGCTATGAAATGGAACACAGTTGCTATCAACAGAAACACATTGCACACTTGGCTGCCTGGTGACTCAGAATTATATGACAGAAATCCATTCCTACACATCGTGGTGTAGCTCAGTCTATGGGTCTCTAAAGTCTGTACACATCAGTTGGGGCCTAGCAATGTCCCTACGTCAAGGGAGGCAAACGTTCTCCACCCGTTCCAGCATCTCCACAACCAAGGGGGGCAACTGGGCATATCTCTCCAATCGGAGATGTAAAACTTTCTCAGCACCTGAAAGTAAAAATGAAAGAAGAAAAGAAGACATGAATATTTTTAGTTCAACTATAAAACAATCCAAACAAAGAATGAAGATGTCTGATAGAATTACTGATAAATTATCATTTTTTTTTTTTTTTATTGAACTTTTTTTTTTTTACTGACCAAAATATTAATGTACCTGTAAAAATCAATTCCCCATACAGACTAACGGCAAAACATATAAGAAGCCTCATACTGCAAACACAACTCACTTTGGCCAAGGCAATAACAGAAAAAGCAGGAAGAATTTTGCTGAGCAGAGAGCTGGAAGCTTATCACAAAAAAAACAAATAACCATAACTTGTCAATGTTTTGTTACAGGTAAGAAGAGAGAGTAAGTGAGAGCATCAAGGACAGAGAAACTCCTTCAAACAACAATAATAACATGAAGTAACTGAAATGTCCTATCGTTCCAATTATCATACAAATAATAATAAAGTATTGGCTGCTGAGGTCCGAGTCATTACAGAAGTTTATGAAAGAGTGAAATTCTAAGACTCATCCATGGTATCTCACTAATATTTTCCTTGTAAATCCAATGCAAAACTTAATTATCATATATATGTTATGTGACCAGACATCAAGGGTCAAATGCCAATCTTTCCTTGTTTGGTATGAATAAAGCCAGAAACAAGTATAAAACACATGCAGGGGACGTAACCTTGTGGCAACCATCTTCAAGTAATCATCGCTTACCTCCCCTTTCATACATCAAAGGAGAAAGAAAACACTGAGTCTGCCACGGTTATATAACATTTTCTTTAATCTCTAGTTGATCCGGACATAAACAAAGCAATAAGGAAAACATCTTCAAAACAAAGTGCACAGTTTAAAAGGTATTTGTCTCAGAAAAGAAAAAAAAAAAGAAAGAAAAACAAAGCGAAGCAAAAAAAAAAAAAAAAACTGGGCCTCCAATAATCGAAATTTTCAAAATGGGGCTAAGAATACCATCATTATAGTTTGTACATCCTTCTTCTTGATCTATGATTTGTACATGCCAGTTAGGGTACCCTGTAAAATTTCCAGTAATGGTTTTGACTGCGTCAATATTTTAAACTGAATATACTTTAAAAAATAAAGAAAATAAAGGAAAAGGTAACATCTTTTTTTTAAAGGTAACTAAATTAATGAAAAAAATATAAAATAAAATAAAGATTAACCAATTTCATGGGAAAAAAAAAACAGAAAGAAATGAAAAATGAAAAGTGAACCAATATCAAAAACAAACACAAAAATTAAAAAAAAAAAAAATGATAAAAATAAAAACATTAAAGGAAAAGAAAACTGTCAAAACATTTATTATATATCTGAAAAAAAAAAAAAAAAGAAGGAAAAAGTTGTACTGAAGACAATGTTCACCGGTATTGTATTCCTGTTGTCTTTGTTAAACAAAAACGCTGCAGTCAGTCAGGACAAAAACACCAAAGAAACAGCAAATCCATTGTAAAACAGAAAAAAATAAACATGGTTGTAACTTAAAGAAATGCAGAAAATTGATTATTAAAAAACTTGAAAAATGAACAACTGGTATCTGGAACTACAGAATATTCAGTTGGCATCCCGCCCTCCCTCCCAAAAGTATAAATTCAAAAATAAAAAATAAAAACTTGAACAAACTTTTTTTAAAGATGACAATGAAAATAGGAAATATATTTCTATAGTGATAAAATAAGAAGATATTTATATAACTACATAATTCCATTATATATAATGCCAATAAAAATGACAGGATGAACAGAGTGTGATACCAGGATGAGGAGAATAAAATATAATGTGAAATGTATCTTTCGGGATGTTTCATCCTTCTCTAGCATGAGACCTTTCTCTCCAAGGACTGATGTGTTAGTCATGACCGAATAGTCTCCTATTTGATTGATGTATGAGGATGATGACATTTCATGGGCAAATGACTTATCTTATGACAACGTATGTCAGGGTCACTGACCTGACTGACATACGAGGGGGATGACATTCACAGGCAAATGACAACTGATGTCAGGGTCTTCTATCTGACTGATTATGAGGGTGACGACATTCATGGCAAATGACAAATGACAACTGACATGACAAAATGCCAGTGACATATTGGCTATTTCTCTGCCACGCCTACTGCGCACAACACTAAAGGATGATCAACATGCAGTTATGCTACTCTTACTGTAGCTCACTGAAAGAAACACCACCGGTTGACATTCATAGTTAATTTGTTGGATTATCTTTGATTTGAATGAAAACAGATTTCCCTAACAGGAAGCAACTTTCACCCATGATACATGCTATAAATGCTCAGTAAAATTTACAATGGGGTGAAAGTGATTGAACTACAGCGATCAATACCATTTGAATGAGATAAAATGTGACCGTAATTAAATTTTCATGACATGATAAAAAGGATGAATTTTAATATAAACCATGACGATAAAAAATCTAATGGCTCAACAAGCAAACATAGAATACGACATAGGTCTATTCCTGGCATATGACATATTCCCATGTCAAACTGATAAAAAACCCACTGAAACAAAGTGAGTGAAGAAGTTAATATATAAGCAGCATACCATCTTCTCCCAGCACAATACATGACTTAAGCTTGGGCCACAAAACAATGAGAAATTCATGGTTATTTCAGCATAAGTGATAGATAACATGATAACGACACTTCACTCGGGTCTGTGCATTCCAAAATGAGAAAAGATTAAACCCACGGATGAAAAAACAATGTCACTTCTCTACAATAACAGTGGAAGTCACTTACAGCACTTGGGAGGTACTGATATCCAGAAAAAGACTGATTATAACACAAATTATAATCAGTTTTGCCATTAGATTTCACTAGTTTAACATATGAGATGCGACACAATGAAATGAGGCTTTTGTCAGATTTTGAGCATATGGAGTTATTGGTATCACTATGAAGGTTATTTATTTCCTTCTCTGTGACTGAGAAAAACTTTGTTCGACCATAAATAGAAGCTGCGATATTGGCGATTAAAGATTATGGGAGTGACCTATTGTTGCAGCTGAATTTAATGAGAAAATAGCCAATCACCTTTGTTAATCCTTATGAACACTTATTAGGTCATGTCACTAAGTTACAATTTTGGGGCTTTTACTCAATCTATTTCAGCAAATTTAACTCTGAAATGTATTTTTAGAATGATACAGAAGGGTCCTGTGAAGAAAAAAAAAATGCATTGAAAAATCAGTTACTGTTGAAAAACGTGTGATTTCTCACGTTGTCTCAGTTTGACAAGCGCCTGATTTCATCGCGTTGTGCCTTATATGATTCTGCTGGCACATTTCATATTCAGTGACGTTACCTGATATGCCTTCCGCTCGGGAATGTCTTACATACATAACATATCAGTTACAGCCTGGCATAAGCCTGGCTAATCCCATTATCGCAGAGAGGTGACCCTAAACGAGCAAAACAGCACAATTGTGTAAAGCAAAGCAAAGTTACATCTTGTCCATCTGGTTGGAAACATTACATACAGTTGACAAAAAGCAGGCAAAGGTATGGAAAATTTTTACCCCAGGCAATACAGCATTTTCAAGACACCTCACAGATAAAGGTGCCATAAAACATAACAAGAAGAGCAGGGAGGGTGTGGGTGGGGGGCAAAAACAACAGTCATAGCAATAAAAGAATTCTGAGTAAAAAGTCGATACGACTCGTTACCCTTTATGCCAGCTGGTATCTCACACTAGTTAAAATACTGAATATATCATTATTATTACATCCATACCTTTTACCAGGAGATCTCTATTTCAAAAACTTAACATATTTCCGGATGACTCAATGGTGCCAGTCTATAACCAATTCATTGAAATATTCTGAAAGATGTAGGTATTTGTTATAACAATATGTTGAAAAGAATCAAATTATAACAAAAAAAAAAAACCATTCCTGCCACCAGTGATACATTTCTCAAGTTGTAGAAGACTTTTTTGAGTTCACCTTTTTCTCATGCTTTTCACAACACTTAACCTTTTCACGTCACGCCACCCTAGTATTGAGCAGCACCAACTGCAACCTAACTGCAACCTCTACGTTGCGTCACGTGAGTCGTGAGCACGCTGCACTGCAACTCTCCATGTCGTGCCGCACGAGTATTGAGTTTCCGAGTTTCGGTTTAATATACATTGTGATATTGATATGAATTATTTTTTTTTAAAGTAACATTACTGTAATATCACATTTCATCTGAAAAAAAAAAATGAAATAAAATGAGTTACAAAAAAATTGTTTCTATGTTTTATATGTAGTAAGAAAACATCACCCCATGTAAAATGGTGCGTTTACGGGGAATTTTTATTCACAATTAGTACGTCAGGAGAGAATTCTGGGTATGGGTGAGGCACGATGTGAAAAGGCTAAAAGTATGTGTCTATGTGTGAATATACATACCATACTATAGGTAAACAATTTCTTATCAACTGTTCACAGAATTTTCTTTTGAGGACAAATAAATTTTATCTAAATAGATAGTTTATCTTAAACAACAGCCCAATGTGCATGTTGTATGGAACTGATTCCCTGGAATTTACACCTCCTACAAACTGTAAAGTGACTCTGGAAGAGAGACCAAAACAACGAGTAGGAGCATGTTCCACAACTGAAGACTCATAATGAATTATTTCAATTAACTCCGAGACAACTACAATATAAATCCTTCCGCAAGACCAACTACCAACATCAAAAGAGAACCAACTTAGGAAATCAAGGAAATAATGTCCAACTGAGAAGATAGAGTTTCATTATTTTATTTTCATTTAAGCTTTTGAACTTCCACACTTCAAAGGAAAACTATTTCGAAGACATGCCATCAAATACAAGAAAAGCCTATAAAATATGTAGAAATCAACAATAAAATGACCTTTGCGACAGTTTACATAGATCGAATAGAAAATTTTCTCTCATATGCCTCAAAATAGCACATATAAATATAGTAACAACTTCTAGAATCAAAACTTGAAGACACTAAAGAAAAACTGTTGCAGAAGTCTACAACTACCGTATTCTCAAGCAGTACTCTGTGTGACAGTATGTATGAAGGAAATTGGAGTCAAAAGATCTGCAAGTCTTTGCTACAGAATGGAAGAATAAGTGAACAAAGCAAACAATGGAGATTGATTTCTTAAACAAACAGCACAGATTTAACTTTTGAACATCGACAGCTTCAGTGTACTTGTACATCAACAGTCTTCATGTACAGATGCTCTACTTTCATATCTCCAGAAAAATAACATTTGAAGATGAGCATGGACGTACAGGATATGAGAAATCAAAGAAAATCACTGTAGTGTCAAAGTGAATACATGTTTCAATATTATATAAATTGATATTTTCACTGGTAATATCTGGACTGAAATCTGATATCTTTACAAAAAAAAATCTAGATCTGACATTACATCTCTGGTCACCAATAATAAGCAATGATGAGCTAATGAAATGATGGATGAAATAATACAGCTGAGAACACTAGAAAGAATAAATGACAAAGGTTTGATGACAAATTCACGTACAGGCAAGTTCATAAATTTATTCAACATTAGCTAAGGAACATGAGAATATTATCCTCTTAAAGATGAACACTGATTCATGAAGCGATGTGCTTGAAATATCTCATCTTTTTTATTAGAGAAACTGATGGATCTAGTTTCATTTACAACAAAGAAACCTTTGCTCACTGACTCTCAGCAAAGTTCCTTTTTTCAATTTCTGAGAAACAGACATATGTTGTTTTGCCAAATCAAAGTCAATAAACAATTCAGAAGCTTCAGAAGATTTTGCGTCCTCTTTCAAATTGTTGACGTCATGGTTCATGTTATCTGATGAAATCTACAGGAAATATTTAAAAACAAACTACTTTATAAAACAACCAGACTACCCTCCATATCAAGCTTGGAAATAAAAGAAAAATTAACACTAGAAGAACTAAAAAATATAAAAAAGATTATTTGACAACTTATTGGATATCTTTTTTTTTTTCCCTTGAACATGAGATGTAGCTCTATGGAATTAAATTCACATACTAAAAAAACATATAATGATAAAGTTCCAAACATCAACATTTGGCAGCACTGAGTTTCTTTCTATAAACTTAGACATTTTCTTATCACTGACATGACTTGACTTTTACTGTAAGGCGTCCCTGCAGGTTTGAATAATGTTGAGCTAGTCTTGGTATTACGACAAGAAACATTCAAAATAATAAGTCTACCTTTGTTGATTGATTACATGCAAAAATGTACGCAACTTTTCCAACCGGGATTGTGAGGGAAAGCTTGATTTTTATTTCGTTCGCACAAAACATTATGAAAAACAACATTGTTTGATCCCTATTTAATGAGGTGGATAAATGTGCCCACTGCGCTGTTTTGTTTTTTGGGTTTTTTTTTTGCTCACAAACCTCCATCTATTGTCAGAATAAAAGCTCTAAAAATAAATCTGGTGTTTGAAGGGATCAAAAATGTTTCTTCTTCTGCAAATGTTATTCAAGTGCTTTACCATTAAAGTAAGATGGATATCATATTAAATTCTACTTCTGATAAACAAAAATGACTCCGTTGTTTGATAACCGTAGTCCTGTTTGACCAATATTGATAATCTTTGACATAAATGTAAAGACTTCCAATTTAAACCATGATCTGTGTTATGATCTAGTGTGATATTTATATGTATTCAAACATTACCACTGAATTTAACAAGGTATTCAATATTATCAACACCATATGAGCAGTTAACCTAAAATGAACCAGTATATTTATTAAGAAAAAACATCTTAATATAAAGGATAACAAAAAACAGATTTCTCGGATTCACATGTGGACTGAAGGAGTACCGGGATATCTGACCACGGGGATTGATGTACTATAATTACAAAACACTGGGATAATACATGACATTGAAAGGTGACTTGATCCATTAACTATCTAAATGAGGACATTTACCATAAGGACACAGCAAACCAATGGTTAGGACTCTTTGTAGTAAAATATATGACAAAGATAACAGATAAATTTAAATTGAGCTTTGTGATTTAAAAAAGAATACAAGATTGGAAACAAGTTATCTATTCACCAGACAAACCATTGGAGGCCTCGCTCGACAATGCCATTGAACTGAACCAGTTATGTTGTTATCACATTACAAACTGCTACATGTTTAGATATTTCAGAATCCGTAGGGGGGAATATCACGGCTCATGGTCATCTCCCAGCAAAGGTTCTTCATTGTGAGTCTGATAAAACACAAATACTGTCAATAACAGAGGACTGAGAACAATGGACATCTTTGACTGGTCGTCTCTTTCATGACACCACTTCATTTTTCTATGGGAATTGTGATGCTAGTAATCTAGTCATCGTTAAACCACACTCTGTCTGATGTTCACTTTGTATGCCCTAAACTATGAATGCTAAATGCAAGACAAACTTAGATTTCCTCTACTTTGGAGTTTAATTTGATTGATGACGCATGATCACTGCCTGGCTATATCTGATTCTCCTAACCCAGTTATCTGTCTAGCATTCATTGTTTACTAATAAGGGAAATAAAATCAAAGTGGGTTTTCGAATTTACTATTGTATTTGCAAGTTGATCACATCAAGACTGGTGCTTTTAAGTTTTCCACAGCAGTATGTTTTGCGGCATACACTTAACTTACTGAACAAAACAATGTGGAGGATAAATTTACTTTTGAGAAAGATGTATGGGAGAACTGGGATCAAAGCATGTAAAACACCAAAGATTTCAGTATTCTGTCTCTCCTCCTATATTTCTAAGTTACTTTGTAACTCAACCCAAAACGTACTGATCCTTTAAGGAGCTGTAACTTCACAAAACTTCCCAGTTTCATTTTTAAGCTTTCTTCTATGATTAAATACATATGCGAGAATCATCATTACATCATTTTCAGAAAAATAAAAAGAATGTTTCTTAATATCCTGTCATAAATTTTCTCAATCCATTCCATCTTTAGGTTCTCAATGGACACTTTCATCATGAAAAAAAAAAAATTCTCCTTACAAATGATGTGATAAAATGATTGTGTTCACCAGTTTGATTTCAATATGAGAAAGCAAAGATGAAGCTATGTACTAGTTTAAAGATAGTTTTTGAACTTTTGTGTAAGGATCCTCTGTAAATAAACAGCAAGCTACGACAACACTTGACAGAAAATATTTACTACAGACAATTCATTTTTTTTTTTTTGACTGAGACCAATCAGAGGAGTAAGACAAAGAGAACCACAACTTTGGATATCCTTTCACTGGAAATCTGTCCTCATCTAGAAGTTAATGAATCATTGGCAGGGACATCAGGACCACAACACATTCCTAGTTTATGCACAGTATCAGCCAACAAACCCGGCTGTACATGCCAAGCAGTGCAGAGACCAGAGCAAAGCCAGAGGTAAAGGTGTAAATAACAAGCTGTGACATGGACAAGCTGTGAAAGTTCTGTATGTACAAAGCACTTTTGAAGCCAGCAGGAAAGAAGTTAGTGGTAAGCATAAAACAATAGTTTTATTATTATTAACAGCAGAGCAAACGGGAATATAGAATACCCTGGTAACATTGGAGGGAGGAAATTGCATATGGTTCTAAATTCATTTTTTTTTTTTTAAATACTAACCACTCTGTCATATTAACAAGAATAGCATTTGGGATGTCTGTTCTCCATTTTAACCCCCCCCCCTTCCCCCAAAGAGCTTAACCATAATTAGTATCCTCAAAATTTGGTCCCATGAATGCACACAGGAATAGGATGGAAGAAAAAAACTTTAGTTTATGCAAAATGTGAATCTGATAATTTAGTACCATTTGCAATTCGTCTTCTCGTTTGTCAAGGACACAACCATAGTCGCTATCTTGGCATAACAAACAGGACATCTTTTAAGCAATAATTAACAGAGAATTGGCTGCATTGTCAAACCATTCATACAAAAATTCATTTTCACTCTTTCTCCATTCCCCCCCCACAATCTTTTATGACATTTGTTTAAGGCATGTTTCCTGCTTTATGACTGAGTTCCAACTCTAAACTGGAACTGAAAAGGTTAAAACATGCCTGCTTTTTCTTTAAAGTGACTCAGTATTCCCCAAACTTCTTGAGTAAGGAAGCCTGGTTCCTAGCCTTCATAGATAAAGGCGAATACATTTTGAAAGTCACATGTATATATTACACACATTAAATTTCAAATTTTTGCCTCTAATAATTGTTCCCACCAAACTGGGCATGCACTTAAAGCCGAGCGAGATATTCTTTCTTTCTTCACATTGAAAGGTTGATACATAACACTCACCCAGATGCAGTTATCATAAAATAACACATGACAAACTAATACAAAATTCAGACTATGTTGTAGACTCCATGTAAAAGTACAAAAACTACTGTGTTATATTTTAACATCAACAATAGAATATTCTTTTCCCATGTGTCAACAATATAGCTTAAAAAAAAGAGAAAAATCAACATCTGAAATTTGCTATACTTTCATATGCTATGAGTCTATTCAGTCAAAGAGAATCATCATCAAATATGGTGTTGACTTTAGTCCTTTACTCCATTAAATATTTGTCTGAAATTTTTACTCTGCCAAATGTAAACTGGATGTCTATGCTGAGATGTCAATGTCTGAGTTCTCCGTGAAGCTGGTAAATTGCTTTTCTTCTACACAACACAGTTAGGAATCTCACACCAGAGGCAGAGAAGTCTCACAGTTTGAGCTGATACTGATCGGACTAAGTCAAAGCTATCAAAAAGGCAACAAAATACTGTTTAAATTATTATCATGTTCTCTACACTTACTTCCCACTTCTATCTCACAGACGCCTCCTAGGGTCAAGTCACTTTTGAGATATAACACGGTCATTGTAACTTTAAGAAAAATTTTTTAAAAATGTTTCACTGATCCCACAAGTTTTTCTATCACGCCACATTCATCAACATAGAAATGCATGATATTACATTTGTCATGAGTTGTATATAGAACAAACAAACATACAAACTGGTAAACAAGTTTGTACATATTTCTTCAATTTGACCTGAGAATGAATATGCTGAGATAAGCACATCACAGTTGCTGACTATTTAAGGTATAACAACAACAATAACAACAATGACAGTATTAACAACAATATTCCACCCATATGGGAAAATAAACTGTCACTCCAGTATAGAAAGAACAACTGAAATCTATAAATAGACCTTTTCAGGAATGCACAGGACTCAGAGTGATTGTTCTTACCCAAATGGACTCTTGTTAACCTTGGCCATTCTGAAGTTTGCACCAATGAGGTATCAAAATAGATGAAAAATATTTACCTCTTTTTTAAAAAGCAATGTTCATTTCTTTTAAAAGAGCAGACACGACTGTCTGTCAGCAAATTAAATCACCTTTTTTGTAAACCCTTCAGAAATTGCACAATAGCCATCAAAAAAACTTTTAATTATGCAGCCCTCAGAAACCCAAAGATTTGGTCATATGGTGAGAAAATGACACTCTGCCAAACAACTAAAAAAGTTTCATTTTGTCACTGAAAAGGTCTGTAATAACATCAATTTGTTCTTCAAATCCTTCAGTAAAAATGCTATAAACAAATGGAACAACATGAAGTGATTAAATCTTCTCAGCCTAGTCAAAAAACATTTGAAAAAATAACAATAAAATAAGTCAACGTGTAAAATAATATCATTTATATATAATTCATCCCTGAGAAAGTGTAATAGTGGAACGGTAAGAAACAACAAAACACAACACGTCAGTATGTTACAAAAAGGTAGGCAACACTTGTAGAATAATATCAGTTTATAGTCGTATCCCTGAGGAAACAGCAACAACGGAACAACAAAATCTGAAGTGGAAATGCATGGTATGGTCCTAAGTCCATCTTTCCTGTCTTTCATGTTATCTCCCTGGCACAGTTACCACCCTAGTCTTCTACTGCCTGCTACTTCATGGTCCTAAAAGATTAACTAAAATACAAAAGAAAATACGCCCGAAATTCTAAATTTCATAGACAGAAAAACACAATTTAACCTCTTGAGTATTTTGAGATAACCTCCACCATGAGGTTAAAAAGGTATATGTAGAACGTAACGTAAAATCTTGAGTGTTCACTTTTAATTCACTTGCATCTACAAATAGGGACCTAAATTTGCAAAGGGTCTGCAGATAACAGATTTGTAAATTTAACAGCCCATTCAGGAATTTAATTTATCATTAGGCAAGCAGTTAAGGGGTTAATGAAACAGGAAAATAATAGTTAGATCCTCAGGGCCAGAGAAATTTGAAAATTTCAGGCCATATTAATTTTGCGGTGACCCATCCAAAAGTCACGTTGCACATTCATTAAAACAAGAGATTGCAGATGGCTGAAAGAAGAGTCTAAAATGTAATGTAATCACATTATATGAGATGAAACAAAAAATGCCAGTCTTGTTAAAACTAAAAACTGATCTCTTAGGCCCCTATGCATTTCCATTTCTTAACTGTGAAGTTGATGTACTGATCCAAATCTCCTCACAGCAAAACTCAATGGTCAACAGTTGTATAACAACATTTCATCTGTCTGTGTCTGATCTCTGAGGTTAGGTTGGACTAACAACAGAACCACACAGTGTGTGACCTAGCCAGGAGTCTTTCCTTTCGATGAACTCATCCAAAAACAATGACAGAGAAAGGGCTCCAGATGCCGAATAAAATATGCGATTTGACATGATGGAATCAGGCAGTGGTCAATTTTGAGGATGCGCTATAGAGTTACTGACATAACGTTAAAACTTGTTCATAATCCTTTTCTGTTGGTGACAAAATCTTTGTTCTATCCTGAGTAGATGTAAGCAATTAAAGGTGATGTATAGGTGACGTTTAGCTACAGATGAATGTAGTGAGTAATCGGCCGATCAGTTTTGCTAATTCTTATTTATCCTCGGTTTGATGAGCACCTGATTTCATTGTGTCGTATCTCGTATCCTTGTACTCTAAACCACTGTTAGTAGTTCAACCCTTTTGCCACTAAGGATTTTTCTGTTCATGTGTGAAGGAAAACGTTTAGTGTGGTTTGCCCAGATGTACGAGTGACATAATTTTCCTGGAAATTGCTAGCACGGTAACAGATTCAGTTTAGGAAAACTACAGAAGTATCTAACCCAATGATGTCCAGCGTATCTTAACAAAGCGCTCATGGTGAGTGTTATTCTTTGGACTTCACAGTGCTACCACATATACAGTAAATCTCAAGTATTTTTCTTTACATGCCACCGCAGTTAATCATTTCCAAGCTCTCAGTCAGTTGTGGCCAAAGATTTTTAACAATCAGAAAAAAGACTCTTTCTTGTGGTTATACCTGTACTAACTTTAAAAAATTAAATTATAATTTTCATACTACTACATCATACCGTCCTGACCAACAGAATGAGTGTATGTAAAATTTAAATTGGTCAAAAATTAAGATGGTAAACATGAAAATTGAAAATTACAAAAAAACAAAAACAAAAAAAAAAACAGTTTGATGAAAAAAAAAAAAAAAAGCATTCTTGCTCTAAGCAAATAAAAATTGAGGGTAAATGTGTCTATCTGAAGTTCCTGAAAAAATCTTGGCATCTCCCATCATCATTTCATTTTGGCGACCACAACTCCTCCAGCTCTTGGCTAGGTCACATAATTAAAATTATGAAAAAAAAAACTGACAATGGAAAACAGAGAGCATAACTGTTGACGGCATGCACTACAATGCCCATGTTCTGTGGTTTCTATGTTAAGATTGCATGCAAAACAACATCCGAATCCAAATGTCTGGGAGAAAAAAGCAAAATAAAAGACATGGAAAATGTCATTCAATATGATTTACAAGAATGAGGTCACTGGGTTTCTTAATGTCTATTTTACATTTCCTGGTCAGCAATAGAGCCAGCTTGTCAGAAAAAAGTAACATGTCAGATAAACATTCGGCCTTTTCGGCATGAAGCAAAAACCGGGCTTGAGTTGTTGTGTTTCATTCTCCTCTCCATGGATAACATTTTGTTTCGACTTACACAGTCATTGTTATATCCATTCAATATCCATTACAGGAATCCACGATCATCAATGATATCATCTGTCTGCTTGATGTTTCATAAACACCTGAAAGTCCAATGCCAATTGTCTAGGCCAGTATCAGGACAACCCGTGCCAGGGACATCCTCACTATAAAAGAAACAGCTGACAAATGGAGCAGACACATGGAGCAGTTACTGTGGATCCGGATAGTTCATCCATTCTCCAGGCTCAATTTTCATGGCTCCACCTATCAGCTGACTGATTGACATAGAGCCTGCCGACTTGGCCTCCCCATCATCCCCTCCATCTTGTTTGGAGGAGGTCACTGTGCCCCCTATCATGTTGTCGTCTGTTGTTGAGTCGACGTTTGGGCGAAGAACCCCTCCTCCACCCATGTCATGTGATCCTGATCTTGCGTGCATCATCATCAAATCAGGGCGGTGGATCATGTTGCTTTCCCGAGACTCCATAGCCCACATGGGAACAGCTGAGTTGTTCAAGTTGTTCACATCCTTGGCTTGTCCACCAGCCATGTTACTCAGGCTGAATGCAGCAGACAGATCCCCAGTTCTGCCCTCTAGGCTATGGGGCTCTGGATGCCTCAGATCTGACAGTAGATCTTGCTCCACTGATCCAACTCGTGACATAGTATCCATCCTCGTCAGAAAGTGCGGAACCACCGTTGAGGACGAGGGTGAAGATGATGACTGCAGACTATGTGGAAACTCCAAACCAGAGCGGGCTAACAGACCTGGTTGGTTAACAGCTTGGTCACCGGAAGATCTCGCAGCATACAGTAACTGTTCTGCTGAGTATGGGGAAGGTAGGGGCATGGTGACGGAGGGTGGGTAAACCAATCCACTAGTTGTGGACACGGATAGGGATGGCGGATACATCATCCCTCCACTGATGCCCTGATCAGGAGAAGGGGAAGAGTAACGATGGCGCCGCATTCCAGCCAGAAAACTGGGAGATGAGAGTGGTCCACTGCTGGGGGTCTCTGATGTTGGGCTTCTGTTCAGTGAAGATGAGGAACTTGCTAGCTCACTAAATGGATGTTTAACTGATTTCACAATGACTTCCAATGCTCCGAGGGATGACGTATCATCCTTGCCTGCCACTCCTTCCAGTTCCTGCTGCTGTTGTTGCTGCTGTTGTTGTTGCTGCTGTTCAAGTTGCTGTTTCATCTCCCACCGGTTCAGGTACAACGTACTCTGCTTACTAACACGACCATTCCCAAAAGATGCAAGTGGGCTCAAGCCCTCATTGGTATCGATACTGATGCTAGAGTTGCCAGAGTGAGACCTGACTAAAGACTGTGTGGAATCGGAAGCAAAATCACCGGGAATAACCGACTCCAGGTCTGGATCTAGCACTGCGGAGGTGGAGTAACTTCGCCCACCTAAGGTGGAATGTGACCCTAGCATGCCTAAACCCGACACATTGTTGTAACTACCATTCCCAGAGCCATGGGCACTACCGCTACCACCTGAGTAGGTCATGGAGTTTGGACAAGACAGAACAGACATTGAGGATTGAGGGTTTCTGACATTTGACCCCCGCCCGGCTGACTCAAGGTCAAGGCTGGGTCGAAGGGTGGCAGAGGTCACAGTTTCTGAGCGGCCTCCACTGGGCATGCGCAGTCTGTCATGGCGGCCAGAGGATGTTCGAGGGGGTGAGAGTGGTTTAGCCAGCATATCTCGCAAGCAGTCCAAGGCATAGGGAGACATCTGTTTTTCACCTACAGACCACGGAAACGACAAAAAGCAATATGAAGCCAAGCAAAGCAGGTGGCAACAAAAATAAACCAAATAAAACTCATCAGCTACCAGGATTGGCCTCGGGTAAAACTTGTTTCCTCTTCTGTGTCTAGCACTGGAATCTTTTTTTGTGAACTGTAAAATGCATCTCTTTCAAAATACAGTGGTTCAGCAACACTCTGCATGAAACCAATAAATATTTAAAGTTCATGCCAAAAAATATCTCATCAAATTTGAGAGAGGGGGTTTCATGAAATTTGTCCTTTTTTAAGCCATTTTGACCACCAGCTAAATAATTTCCATTTGCCATGTACAAGAGGTATAATAAACACATTGTACAGAGGAAAAAAAATGATTGTTTTCTTGTTACTTGAAACATAAGTTGTGGAAAAATCAGAAAAAATTCACCATGTTGTAAAAAAGTTTATTTTTTCTCATCATGATAATTTTTTTACATTTCTTTGCTTCACATGTTTCAAAGTAACAGAGCAAAAGTTTTTATCCTCGTTCTCTACATGTCTGTTTGAAACCTCTTGTATTTGACAAATGAACACAACTCAGCTGGCAGAAAAAAATAGTTCATCAGAACCATTCAGTTGGCCGGAATATCCATATTACAGTTAATGGGAGATCATTTTGCAGAATATTTGCCCTTTCCAAAGGAGGGATACATGTAAGGGGAGATCATTTTAACCACTTTTACTTCCCTTTGCCAGACAAAAAAGGTGTTGAGCAAGCAGTGTGAGGAGGAAAAAATCCTTTTACTGCTTGCCATTGTGTGAAAGACTGATCACCAAAAAATTTGATAAAATTATAACAATAAGAAGAAAACATTCTCTTTACATCATCATGTCTTTGGAATTTTTCATGGTGTATGTTTCAAGCAAAGGACGTAAAAGTGATTTTTTCCCTCTATACACTACTTGTTCAATCTTTCTTTTGTCTGGTAAAGGGAAGTAAAAGGACTGAGCACAACAATCTCCCATTATTTCTCACATCTATCTCCAAGTTTGAATGGCGTCTTATCTCATCCTGGTAGCTGTTTGCGTTTTTGTGTGGACCAAGCACAGCCTCTTTTCAAGCAAAATTTGTAAGTCATGCAAAAATACTATGTCCTAGGCCTCTCGAAAGCTGCCTAAAATCCAGTCAGAGTAAGATGTAGATTTCAAAACCAAAAGAAATTTGAACAATGACTCACGATATACAAGAGCCTTTTATGATTATCTGAAAGTAATTTATTTCTGTGGCTGAAATTAGCAGAAATTTTGCTTCAAAATGTGTGCCTTGCTCCACCATATTTTGATTGCTAAATATTTAAAAAGGTAATAAATAAATGAATATGCTGCGCTAGAAAATGAAAATGGTGGTAAGTAATGAAGAGCTACTAGAATGTAAAAGAGGATAATTGCTGATAAAAATTATATTTAAAATGAGTAAATTATAATGATAAAAAAAAAATAAGGATAAAGAATGATGAAGCAAGCTCTGCCAGCTGTGTCAAGCTTAGGAGTCAATGTGGGGGGGGGGGGGGGGGGGGGAAAAACCAAAAAAAAAAAAAAAAACCAGGG
>JBCAUA010000010.1:213739-231657 GCA_038406235.1 Peronia verruculata | reverse complement strand
CTCCCCCCCCCCCCCCCCCCTCCTCCCCCCCCCCCCCCCCCCCCCCCCCCCCCCCCCCCCCCCCCCCCCCCTCCCCCCCCACACCAAACAGCTGAGAGGATATGTAAATATATGGAGTCTTGAAAGCCTAGGACAAGGTGACGGCAAGGTAGGCACAGACTATGCAGGGTGGAAGAGCGGGGCCATGTCCATATAAAATATGGTCCAATATCTGCGGCACACATTTTTGACTTGTCAGTTCAAAGATTGTATTTGTCTCCTGAACATTAAACTTCTTGAACAACATTTAAAATAATCCAACTTTTTTTCATCTGGCGAAACATTTCAACGTGCAAGTTTAAATACATTGATTTTCTTTAATCAGCAAGTTTTTCTTTTCCCGCAACATTTCAATGTCTTGTTGTTTTTTTTTTTCTGTTTGAAAGAGGCTGAGCATTGGCCTGTTTTATTTTTTATTTCATTTGCCACAGACTCAGTCGGATTCATCATTTTGCTTTTTCTCTTGTCCAGGATAACCGATAAACATTCCAATGATTTCTTTTCCTTGCCAAATACAGCAAACTGACTGCAAATCACAGCTGGTAAAATAAACATACAGCCTATTCTAAAGCACACACAAATTTACCAAAAACCCATCAAAAAATAAATAAATAAATAAATAAATAAATAAATAAATAAAGCAAAGCTTCACACACAAAACACTAAAACTAAAGAGTTAAAATTTATAAAAAAAATAAAAAATTCACACCCACACATAAACGCAGGCAAAAGCACATCGAGCTAAAACTATGTGTACAGTTATTGAGCGTCAGTTGCCTTGGCATATAAGTGCACAAGCTAATGATAAATGAACCAAAAAAAAAAAAAAAGAAAAAATACTAATTTCATTTTATAGGTGTGCTACAAACAGCAACAGATATAAGTCATTTACTTTGAAAATGTAGTAGATCTATATAATAATGTATTGTTTTTTTTCCTTCTTCAACACTATCTCTAAACCCGATGCTAGACCCTGCTTTATAGAGAGAATTTTCTACACAGACTCAGCCTGGATGGAAAGTTTTCTGATTTACTTTTCATTAAAATTTTCAGCTACTGTTGACAAAAAGGAAAGTGAATGCCAATATTTGTAGTTGTATTTTATAACCAATGTGAGAGAAGATACAGTTTATAATCAATGAGTTAGTGGGATGAGCGTGATGGTGCAGAAAGGATAGGTGGAACTGCATTGTGTTCCATATTTGTAGTTCTTTTATTTTCCACTTTATGGGTACAAGGTAAACTTGCCTTGAGTAATTTGCTAACAGGCTTACTCTATTAGTTCTTCTATAACGTTCGAACGTTTGTTTTCATTCACATAACCAGCAAATGCATGAGTGATTTTCAGGTTTATTTAGGAGTAATGTCGTATAACTGCACGCTATGAACTTAAAAAGCATATCTATAATTACATGTGGTCTTCATCATTATACAAATATGCCTGGAGTGACATAAGAAAAAGGGACATACATAAATGGCATGATGAGACGTGTCACCTGTAAATACATCCTTGGGACTGACAAGTCAAGTTTGTGTATCAAAGCTACAATGCTACAATACAAGCCACATTGCTACAGTGGTGCTGGGGAGCATGAGGGGAATTGATGGATGGATGGGGAATGGGGTAAAAGAAAGAGAGAGCAAAACAGAGAAAGAAAAAGTTGTAGAAAGACTTAGCAACTGTGAACTCCAAATAAACCTAAAGAGAAAATTCTTAATCTGAACTTTATCTGAGGAAAGGGTGGGTATTTTTAAATTTTACTTCATTTCATTTTATTTTTGTACCCGTCCTATAATCAAACTACATTTGACACAATCTGTCAAAACTGTCATTATCCAATAAATAAAAAAATTGAAATCTGGGGTGGTGTGTTGTTTTGGTCAAGGTATTTGGTCAAGAATGTTTTAACAAAATAATTATTAAGTACCACCTTCTCTACAATAATGTCTGTCATTTCCTAGATTCCGTATAGACAAAATAAGGATTAATCTTTTCTTTTTCACTGGACCCTGGCAGTGCAGGAAGATTATGGCTTATGCTGGTGAATGCAAAGATATAATAACACACATGCCAATCAGAGCAGATGTTAGAATGCATTAAGCCTAAAGGAATCGAATGATCATGATGCATAGTAGGCTGAGCCAGAAACCTCTAAACTTTTTGGGCTGTAGTTCTCAATCTGATGTAATATTGAGAAGGAAATGCTTAAATAACATGGACTAACAGCAAGATAGTCAGCAATTATAATGCTAGTTTTTCCTGCATTTTTTTTTACACCCCAGCTGATTGACATGTGAATATCTTCCCAGCTATGCTGTTCCCCAGAGTAATTATTCTCAAATAATTTTCTGCTACCAGTACCTCGAATTCAATCTGTATCGTTCAGGCAATGTCAGCATTCAGTGATTCTACTGGCACCAATAGGCCATAGGTGTGCAACACTGGAAGAGACTTCTCAGATGTTGAAATTTTTTTAATTTTCAGATCTGACATGTGTTTTGACCTTTTCATGATAAAGGTCAGATAACTTTTCATGAAGCAAAGATATGATGTCTTCATGGCTCTAGCGACAATATAGGCATTACAAACATTGTTTGTCATAGCAAGATCTTCAGGCTTTTACTGTTTAAGGAAAAGTGCCAAACTGCATTTATCATTCCCGTCATAAGTGGTCAAGATTTCTTTGGGTACAGAAAAGATAAATTCTGATTTTGTCTGAATTTTTGAAATATCTAGAATGACTCCAAACTGGTTTTGATAAAAAGAGGGTTCACAGACTGTCTGCCATTTGATAGCTGTCATCATCTCACTGGCTCCTTCCAAATGCCATACTGTGCAGTGATTAAGCCAAGACAGAACAGAGCTCTATGATTCATGCTGTGAAAGTAGGATCAATGTTGCCTAAAGGATAACCTTTCAGGCATGCAATTTCTCAATTCAATGGAGATCATGTGAAGATCATACAATAAAAGATGAGAAATGCCAGAGGAATAAGACTGCTTTTCCAATGGACAAACAGTAGCGTTTCTCAAGGTCTGTCACAGAAGTCTTCAGATTGGCAGAAGGAGAACTATGACTAGGCTATATCCTGGTCTCCATAACAAAGTAGATGAGCAATCAATGAGGGCTAGAACTGTTACCCATGTGACTCACACATTTCTGGGTCTTGATTTTCAAAGATCAATAATTCTTTGCCTATTTTCAAAACTAGATGGGCATAAGTGGACTGAAAGAAAAAAAAACCTGCGTCTGTTGTGATGTTCGGAACGACTCAAATGTGCATGTGTTTCCCAGGGAAAAAAAGCCCCTATTTCATGATCTCAAAAATAATGTCAGATTTGTAAAGTTTGGTGTGGTCAGAGAAAATGTCCTCTAGAAAAATGCTAAAGAAATTGAGTGTGGTCTCCCATAGAATCTGCAGTGTATTCTCATACAAATAAGGACCATCATTCTTAAGTGAGTATAAATAACAAAATAAGAAAAAAAAAAGACAAGAGACATCAGTCCCTGATGAGATTGATGGTAAGAAAAAAAAATCTGACTTATGACTGTTTCAACGGTCAATTCAAAATGACAACATGTAAAAAACCTAGTCTTCTATTCAAAAAGGGATACGGCCAAATGAGTGGATATCTGTTTTTGTTTTTCACCCAATATCATAATTCATTTATTTTTCTTCCTGTGCCGCCTACCTCCAGGCAATACCAGTTCTCAAGAACCCAGTCTGTCCATTACCAAACTGTCCAATGCTTTTGCAAAAGTTATGTTTCAACTTCCAAAAAATCTTCACATAATGAGAACAATAGAATATTGAAACTTCAATCAATCAGGGAAAAGCATATATAAATATATTCTGTATATTATCTGTAAAGAAATGTGTCATACTTTAGGGCATCAGATGGCAAAGTGAAAGTTCTAGGAAGACATTTAAATTTTTCTATACATT
This sequence comes from Peronia verruculata, assembly GCA_038406235.1. NCBI lineage: Eukaryota > Metazoa > Mollusca > Gastropoda > Systellommatophora > Onchidiidae > Peronia > Peronia verruculata. Next base: position 227,671 of record JBCAUA010000010.1, on the reverse strand, counting down.
TTGATTCCCACCCTATTTTTTCAGAATTCTGTGATGTTGTGCCAACCCACACTTAATACTATAACTAGCAGGTACTGAATTATCCAGGTCAAAATAAGATCATTGGAATATAACTTCTGCAGCACTTTGTGACCCAGTATGCATTCTCTAGCAATGGATCGCTGTTTTAGAAAGAGAGAGAGGAGGCAGAGCAGCTTTTGTGTCAAAAAGATGGCCAAATGGTTAAAGACCCAACCAAATTCTTTCCTTGTGTGTGTCTGGGCAAAAAAGCCCTGCTTGTGTTTCACATCCACACAACACGATAACATGGAAGATACCCAGAAAAACAAAAAGGCCTGTAGCAAAATAATCTTAAAAAAAAAAAAAAGCAAAAAAAGCCAGACTCTAATGGCAAGCACATACAGATAAAAATGCCAGAAGAGACACTTACCTTTCACACTTATACTTCGTAAATCTGTCAGCTTCATCAACATTTTTGCAAAGGTGTGTTTCTGGTCTGGCCGCCGAGAGCGAATGTAATGTTTCAGCGCCTCCAGCAAAGGTTCTTGCATTTGTTCAATCTTCTCTGTATCATGCAAACCTGAGCGATCTGTGAAATGATGACCAGAATAAAAACGTTAATAAAAACAACAATGGGGAAAATTATTAAAAAAGTGATAAGTCCCCTGGGGAAACATACTGACTGGTGAGCAGTGCTTCAATGAGAAGAAAGTTATAAACACTTCTTTTTCTCAAGTACCTTTGAGCACTTTTCTCAAAATTCCTGTCTATCATTCTTTAGGATAGGGATTATCTCTGCTGAATCCAAAAATAATTCATAATTCATGGCAAAATTTCAAGCTCTAGTAATTTAAATCTAACTGAAAATCTAATGGGTTTCCAACACAGCATACAAAATACTATAAAATATAAAATACCCAATGTAATCAAGCAACAACCTGTTGTGATAAGTGATACGAACTCAGGTCAAAACAACTAAAACGAAGAAAAAAAGATCAGTGGTCCATTTATCAGATCAACCATTTCCGTCCTATTACAGGTTCAAGCAAGTCAAATTAAGCTTTCTCTAACCTTACGACTGAGTTCAAATCTTTCCTGTTATGCCAAAGAGCCCTTCTAAAATATCGAAACACTGTCATAATCTTTCATAATCAAGGTATGAGACTATCAGTGTCAAGTAGCCCACCATTGTACAATACAATATAACCAGTTATCTATACAGACCTACAACACAACATTAGTTCAAACTTGATACCCATCACTAAACAATGTGTTGCAGCCAGTCTAAATGAATCGCATGTCAATTTTCTACCAAAATGAGCTATAACTACCCAGTTAAATGTTAATCCATACACTTTCATATGGTGAGCAAAGTTTGGAGCTTACTTTACCATAGCTAGAGATGTTGTAATTGAGGAGAAAGGAGCTGATCTGTCAAGGGGCAAAAATGAACCTGTTATCACATGAATCTATGTATTCCCCATACAACCTCCTGAAACAATTACAATCTGTCCTCAGAGGAAATATTGTCTTTTTCAGTTATGACTGTTCTTTCAATTTCGGAATTATAGAAGCATCCAGACCTAGGCCTATAGGTAGCCTCTTACTAGATTGTCTGAACTTTTTTTCACTGACCGAAATCACAGTATTTTCGATGTATTTGCACATTTGGGAGAGGGTTTTAAAACTTAACTCTTCTGCTATCGGAAAATTTACCAGCTGGCAGATTGACGGAACTTTAACGATTGTCAGAAAACTTGCAGGTCTACATATCAAGCCACTTTCATCACAATCAACCTCAATATTTTCCATTTGAGTCTAGCAACGTATGACTCAAGCAACGTATGACTTATTCTCCCTGGCTGTGAGATAAATGGAAGACAAACTGTAGCACTTACCACCACTGATTAAACAAATTGAAGACAACATGGCGTATTCCGTCTCATCACAATTCATGCGTTTGAGCGAAGCAGCAAATGAGAAAATGGTTGAGGTGAGGGGGCCAAAGCCGCCTTTCTGTAGCTGCTCACGGGTCAAGGAGAGGCCATTAGAAAACTGCATAGTATCCGAGACAAGGTCATAACATATGCTGATACGAAGAATCTGAAAAAAACAGAAAGTGGAAAATAAAAGAATGATGTGTGAAAGCGCCCTAAATCACAGACTGAACAGTAGCTAAAACATGAGCAGACTCCAGTGAAATGAAACCAGATAAGTCACACTTTCTACAAAGGGAGAAAAACAGAAACTCAACATTAAAAGTCTATAGTTTTTCACTGTATACCCTTTCAAAAACTCTCTTTCAGCGAACTTTTCCGAATTACTGTTCTGGTTAACGAATCTTAGTGCTGTGCTTTATAATGTCAGGGCAATAACTTATTTTTGACAAAAATATGACGTATCTTGTTTTTCCACTGGAATCTTCATGTCATACTTCGCTTAGTTCATGAAAGAATGTTTTTTTCCAAATTGGAGAATGCCCTACTAAAATATCTTAATAAAATGTATGCTGATAAAAAAAATGTGAGCAATGATGAGAGCAAAGTAAAAGAAATCCTGCATAAAAACTTTCGTACACATTCCAAACAGCAATCATCTTGTGTTATAATTTAAAGTCATTAATTACAGACTTTAAAACAACAACAACAACAAAAAAAAAAGCAATGTTGAATAGAAATAGCTTGACATAAGAAAAAATGCTGAACAAAGAATGTGATTTACAAGGAAAGCAAAATGAAAGAAATTCTGCATGATTTAGAGTAATCAATCACTGACTTTAAAAGGATAAACTATCTAAATGCAGCATCAAAGACAAGTTCATAATTTACAAGTTTAAATATTGAATTAAATAAACAAAAACAAAAACAAAAAAACTTGGGGGATGCTGTGTGAAGATATTCTTACGACATCTTGACAAGGAACTAAGATATGTCCATAATAAAGAGTCACTAATATGTTACTTGCCACAGACGAACAATGTCCTTCATGAGATTTGAAGTTAATGCTATCAAACTGTCTAGTTTTGAGCATGATCTCATGAAGATCTTTCAATTCTTTAGAGTTCCTCCTTCGATCTATCCATGGCCAGTTTGTAAGTCTATGTAAATAGCTGATCATGGCCAGTTTAAATAAAATTATGCACAACAGCAATGAGTGAAAGAAATTTTGGTGTTTCTATCAAAGCTGTGAGAGGGTTAACAGCTATCAATGTTTTTCCACTGATGTTTTACCATGATTTCCAAGCACGCTGCCTTTAATAATGTGATCTGGTCTGAGGTTGATAAAGATAAGAAACCGGGAATTTTCTTGGCAAAGTCCACTATCAAGACGATGCCTGCCGATGAAAGCTCCGTAATCTTTTCCCATAAAAATACACCGGATGAGCCCGCACTTTCATCATCAGGTTTGGACTCCTGTGGGGAGAAACAAACAATGAGAATGACTTCAGGCAATGAGAACATGGTATTGGCAGAACAACAGAGAAATGACAGTACAAAAAGGGACGAATGTCAACAGAATTACAAGCTTTAAAAACAACACAAGCTGCATGTGTAACAGTGATGAGAAATTGATGAATTGAGGAAGATTTTTCATTTTTGAATAAAATATATACTGATAAAGGCCAATATCTAATGTACATTTCAAGACTTTCAAGTGCCAGTTGAAATTCTTCAGATTTTATATGAATTTCTGAAATGTTGAGGAGTTCTCTAAGATACTTTTACAGACAAAACAAACTCACAGCTTACTTGTAACATGACTGCAATAAAATTCACTGTGCCCCTGACTTACCGAGGTTGAGGTAGTTATAGAAGATGTAGTTGCTGCCGCTGTGATCCCAGTGCCAGAGTTAGCTATAGAGACGGGAGGGGTAGCACCGTTCTTTGTGTTGGGCGTGGTGTCTCGATGAGCGTCCAGGACTTCCTGTATCAACATCTGGTCATCCTCCGTCAATTCCTCCGACAGACATGATGTACTCTCCGGCTTCTGCTTCCTCTTCTTGTTTCTGTCATTTCTGACAGCTGTGGGTGAAAGAAATGAGATCACGCATCAAATAAGTATTTTTATGAAACAAGCAGCATCTAAGGTGTGGCATGATGAAATCGGGTGCACGTCAAACTGAGGCAACTGGAAGAATCATGTGCGTTTCAACTGAATAAATTTTCAATGTAATTTTTTTTTCTACACAGAACCCCTATATATCAATCTAAAAGTGCATTTTAGAGTTTTTTGTTGAAACAGATTGCGTAAAAGCCCAAAAATTGTAATTTAGTGGCAATTTGAAAAGCCTATTGCCGATGGTTGATTAGAATTCTACCACATTCAAATTATTGACTCCAATGGTTCCCATGATTATTTCACAAATTCACAAGTTATTGCACAATATTCATTCTCTCTCTCTCTCTCTCTCCTTCACTCACCTTCTTTTGACATTCCCATAAAGTAGCATTTCTGCAGCCGACAGTACTGGCACCGGTTTCGGGTCACTTTGTTGATAACACAATTCTTATCTTTGTGACAGGTATATTGCATGTTCTTCTGAACGCTACGTCGGAAAAACCCCTGGTGACAGAACAAACAGTCACATTTTGAAGCTGTAAATTCACTAGCCACCTTTACATATACTTTGAGCTAGCCCTTGATATTTGCCCATGTTGTGGGGCTAGAGATGCTTTCCAAGACAAATCACTGAAATGCTTCAACCTTCTAATCTCCACCGCTCTTTGGAATTCAGCGTAAAGCACTAACTCCCTTGATAGACAGACATATTTCCTTATTATACTTTGCATCAGTAAAACCGTTAGGACAAAATCAACATTCATATATTGAAGGATTAACTACAGAAAGACAACATACTTCTCTATTCTGAGCAGCAAATAGAAATGAGTGTTTCTATATATAGGAGTACCAGTTACTAAGACACAATCATGATTACCACCTGTAGGGTGCTGAGAGATGTATATAGACCAGAGATAATTTTCTTCTGTGCACTGTTAGAGCAAAACTAAGCTAAAAACAAACAAATGATTTCAGAGGACAGTTATACATAGGAGAACTTAATCAATACAGGGACAATAATTGTGTAATTATCCCTGCGCTATGACCTTCTCCATTTTTTTTCCACATAATTGAATTCCATCAAAATGAAAATCCCTCATCAGTAATTCAACCAATATGTTAAAAAAATAAGAACATTTCTCAAATATTTCACGAGTGTTAATGTTGAATTTAAATCAATTTTTCGTCCTGATAATTATGGTTGCCATGACAACACCTTACATAATCATGACTGATGCTTTTTCTCTTATCATGAATGCCTACAACAGACCATGACTGATGGAATCTCTGCCACATCATGGTCACTTTGCTACTGATATATATCATCATCCTAATATGATATTCATAACAACTATCGGATCTCCACATGACAATTTCCTGCTAATGAGCTTTTTTTTTTTCTTTAAAATAGAAAATATATCACAACAGAAATTCTGATATTGCATACAGTAGGAGTCAGCTCAAGGATTATGATTCACGTTAAGTTTCGTTGAAATTCATCTAACCCCACCAGATGAAAGATCGCTCCAGGCTCTACTAAGACCAAAGCTTACAAGTATGAAACATCCATGTCCTCTCTCATAGTAAAAGCATAAATTCTCCGATTCAGCAACCAAGATATGTTATAAATGTCTTGCCCCCTGGTCATGAGTCAAAGTCATGTCGGGTGATCGCATTATGACAGTTTTAACCTATTTTCTGACTCAGAGCCAAGAATTTATAACATTTTTTTTTTTCAGGTTAAAAAAAGGTTAAATTTTCATTTTGGGGGAAAAAAAAAAAAAGAAAGAAATTTGCTACCTGAGTTGGAAAAAAGCTACAAACTTCCGCAGCTCGAAATCACTCGTGGTGACTTACCATTCATTTGCCGTGAGCACAAGATATTATTATAGCTATCCTCATCAGCATCACCATTTTATGACAAATGTTGTTCCCTACAAGATCAGAGATTGCAGTCAAGGATCTCCACTGCTCTTGGTTAGGATCTCCACTGCTTTTGGTTTTCTCCTGTTGGCAGTACTTTGAGGAATGATTAGTCAGTCCATCCTTTGGCAAAGTCAAGCCAGGCCTTGTGTCAACTGCCTGTTTCTGCCTTTGCCTTTGGCTGTGCCCTGGATTATCAACTTAATCATGTTGGTTGACATGACCCAGTTATAGCAACTTGGGGCCAGAACAGGTTCCTGATTATTGTCTGATCTGACAATATCCCTCAAAACGTCATCAGGACCAGTATCAAATCACTCGCAAAAACTGTCTATGTGCTGGTATGCCCAGCTCTTATCTCTGAAGACTCAGCAACTGAGCCCAGTGTGTCATGCAATGTGTTCCAGAGCTGGCTGAAGAAGGGCGAGAGGATGATCCGTAGACAGGCTGAACAAAGGTGTGTCCGTGAGAAGATGTAAACCTGTAATAGCAGATCTGCTGCCATCCACCTCTGTGACCACTGCTATTCCCATATTGGTCTTACCAGCCATCGCCACGTCAGACATAGGCAGTGGTTCAATGGGTAAAAAGTCTGCTCATGGAGCGGCCGGGATCGACTCGCGGGTTCTGCATCAGGGGAATGACAGGACACGAATATCGAAAATCAGCATTTTTTTCAGTGACTCAACAGTCCCTGGCTTCCTGTGGGTAGGGAAGCTCGATGTCTAGCCTTCTCAGATAAGGACGAATATATTTTGGAGGTCCCGTGTGTACGTTACACACGTTAAAGAACCCTTGGCAGTTGAAAATCGATGATAGAGTAGGCCTGAGCGCCGCTGTTTGGGCAAAATTCCAAATTCCAAATTTCTACCCACAAAAATTCTCAGTAAAAATTGACTTCTAAAAGCCGAGATAATCCTATCTCTTAGAATTGAAAGGCTTAAGAAAAACAACAACCACGTCAGACCCTGTGCCAGACTACCAGCACATCATCTGCAGCCACCCTCCATGCATACCCAATATGTGTGAAACATTTCCGTGCCGGGATTGGTCATACCAGCCATCCCAGGATACACCCAGTCCCAACACCATCATAGAAGATTGTTAGAGGTCCTGATTGCCTGCTACGGACGAACATCATCAGCCTACTAGAGAGCATTTCTGGTTGACTTCGATTATCCGATTATCCGACCCACACAAGCCTATACTATCGCTGTCTTTACACGTAACTGCTACAACACCGTTCTCCACCACTCTGACCGCAACAGCACCCGATACAAAACAACTCCAATAAATACTTGGATTACTTTACATCCCTCACACAGGCTGACGTCTCCAAACTTCTGCCGACTCCACAGGACATAAATTCCTGACAACATCTTAAACTATTATGACCACAACATCTTGTGAAGTACCATCAACGGGAACCCCTGTTATAGCCGTCACAGAAGCTGATCCAGCAGGAATATTCCAAGCATCTGATATTGCACACACAAATCTTGTTTTGATGACAATACCCTCAATTACAAAAACCACAACACCCTCCCAACTACTACTACTACTACTACTTTTACTACTATTACTACTACTACTACTACTATTACTACTATTACTACCATAAACACATGGCTTACCTTACAGCCCTCACAAGAGCTGACACCATAGTGGTAGCCCGAGCTTTTGTCATTGCACACAACACAAGGCTTGTAAATACGGGGCGGGGGAGGCGGTGACATGCTGGGGTCGGAGGCCAGGAGGTTGGAGGTGTGTAAGCTGCCATACAGACTGGTGTGGTGGTCGTACATGCCCCCTGGAACAACAACAAACAATTATAAAACAAATGTTAACAAGTATATATATTGGGAACAAGATCAGTAATCACACAAGTGAACAGAATAACCAAAAAAACGCTTTGGTACAAAATATTGTGCAAACAAACAAACAAACCAAAAACAACGAAAAATGGTGGAAGACTGAGAATTGAAGAACAACTAACCCAAAGAGCAGTCATTTATGGGAGAAACATGGAGAGAAAAGTAATCACAGGCTATGAGAAAGCACAGAAAAAATTATGGAAAAAAATAATACACTTCATGAAGAATGAGAATAAGTCCATTAAACTACATTTAAACTCCCAAAACCTACACAGTTTTGAAGTTCTGGTAACGGAATAACATGCTAAAATCTGAAGGACGATATTAGCACAATTATAGGCAGACAACCATAGTGTTAGAACTGTTTTAATAATTCTAAACAATCACTCTGAAAGCTTGCCCCAAAGTCAATGACAGTTTCCTCCCTAGAACCAACAGGATGTACTTATTTTTATGACAAGACCAGAAGGAAACACAAGGACCCGTCACTTTTTTCAACAACCACATACCCCCTAAGTATCCACAGTCATGAAGTTTGAGCCGCGGACCCCCACAGTTGTAGCCATTCTTGAGGGAAGATGTCTGCCTGCTGGCCTGAATTCGACTCTCAAATCTACAAGCATAAAGTTTTCTGGGCTGAACTTCTGTCATGGTCCGGTTTGTATATGGTTATACCATGTCGGTCCAAAGCTTTATAATTCCAGGTCCATCTTGAGAGTTCGCATGAAAAAACGTTCGCCAGCTCGCAACATAATTTCAAAACCACAAGAATATTGTTTCGTAATCTGACAACCTGCCCTGCTTCGGTCCTCTGACTCCATTTACCCCAAGAACTAAGGACCCTAGCCTGAGAATCTGCCAAATCCAGCCTTCAAATGAACAAAAAACAACTGAACTTTATAAGTCTCGTCCACTCTCCTCAGAGGAGGGCAAAACGATACAGAATATTAATGCAGTCCTGAATCAAGATCCTTCAATCCACAGGTACACAGTGCTGTTGTCTAGGCTGAACTATCTGCCTTGACACACACTTCAAACGACCAAGAATGTGTAATCCCATCCACTCTCCAAAATCCGCAGAGACCAAAAAAGCTTACAAAACTGCTTGTCCGTTTCTTAATCCAAGGTCAAGTTTTAATGGGCTTTTCAGTCCTGTAGAATAGGATTATCTCTGCTGTGTCAATCCAAACTGCAGCCGATCTACTTCAAATACTTAGATGATCTAAAGCTCACTCCGATACATTGAGTGCACAGGTTGGACGATGACATAAACAAGAGCCAGAGTTTGGATTCTACGAGTTTTGGTTATGACGTTCTCAAATCTACAAGCACACAATCTGCTTTATTAAGGACCTATCATGTTTTAACATTCAAATAACCAGAAGGTTATTTGAATGACAGAAGGTGCTTGCCTTCTCATTTGAAAATCGCATTTGAAAATGAGCTGTCAATTCCCACAGCTCTGCCAAGAGTTCCTATTTCAAGCACGATAATTCCCTTCCAGGAACCATCTACACTTTACAAGATCTGAGTAGACATGTAGTTTCGAAATTTTCCTGACCTAAAATCAAGATAACAGACAACAGGAAGATCTTCTGCCTGTCTTATGGAGCATAATTTCCGCTGCTAGACATGGTCTTAATTCAGCAACAAGAAAACTGTACTCAGGCTTGACAGAGCTTGGCGGCATACACCGCCATGCACTCACTGGGGTCTACAGTTAGTAATAAGCTAAAGACTTCATTTACTCCGTTGTCAGTCAGGAATAATTAGAACTGAAGTCCAGTTCAATCAACACAGTGGTCACTTCTCTCAGAGCCTCAGTGTCCTCGTGGTCATCCAAGGGCAGCACGATAATTAGATCACTAATACGACAGCTGGACCGAACTGAACCAAGGAGAGAATCAACAAGACAGTATCTGTCTACTTACTTATTCCATGTATTTATTTATTTCATGTATGTCTTATTAATTTATCTATTTATTTTACTTAATTTACATTATTTATTTATTCATCTATCTATTCCTTCATTCTTTCATTATCTGTCTATTTACTTATCAATCTCTTCATTACTTCACTCGTTTGTACTGGACAAATTATTATGTATCAATCTACATCTAGTTCTGACAATGCTGGATGTAGTATAATATTCAGATCACTGAAAAGCAAACCGACTCTTTTTTGCCCTCTCTCTCTCTCTCTCTCTCTTTCCTATCAACGTCTACCTCTCCGTCTGTCATGTTATCTACTCCTAACATCTTTCTCCCGTCTATAAATTTGGCAAAAATTCTCCTCCTAATACAACGGCATCTATCTCTTGCCTATGTTATAAATTTGGCACAATTCACATACTAAAAAATACCATTCTGTCTCCACTATAACTACTTCATATTCGTAAATCCTTGCACTAGATGTACGAGGAAGATTCCAACTGACTGCTGTCATGTGAACAAACTTGTGCAGATGTTCGAGTATTATGTAGCAGAATAAAATCAAATGTAAGGTAAGACCTACTTCGCCTTTCAGCCTCTTGCTGGCGGTTATCTTGGGTCCTTGATTAGAAAAAACTATCAGCACACATAAAAGTAATATGAGCTTTGAGACGGCTGTTGGCATAGTAAGAGAAATTGCCTTCACAGTTGTAAAAATTCCTGCATTATCTATATGACATTCTGTTTCCATACACATAAATGGCAGTATCTAACTATATGGTGAGAAATGTCCTTCAAAGAAATCCCCGAAAAGCAAACAATGCATGCCCACATCTGAATGCCCATGCCATTCACATTATGACATTACAGGTTGTAAACTAAATGACATACTAGTATGAACCGCCTACGTGAACACTTTGCTGGCAGTTTAGTTTTGTTTATCAAAAACGGCTATTTCCATGAACTATAGGTGAATACAATGCTCGGCGTGCTCGACGTTCCTGACCACGATCCTGATTGAAACATCTCTCAAACGTTTTCACAAGAAGTTTACAAAAACGATGACTTGATTTCAAAGCACATCTGACAATCTTGACGGCGAACATTGTTGAATGAGGCAAATTCGTGATGGATAGCCCTGGTCATTACCAGAATGACACTCAGCCATGTCCAGCAGCATTTGGATTGCTGACCAACACAGTGACCACTCATTCCCAGTGGCTTAATGACATCAACATGGTGATGAATGGACAAACGAGAGGGAGCCAGGGTGTCCGAGGAGGCGTGGAGTTCCCAGACAATGGTCGTGCTTGAGGAGACTTCAGGGTGATGGCTGAAGACATAATGAGAGAACTACAAAGGCCAAGAATAGCTAGTGAGGAGCCTAGCAGAGAGGATGCCGTGGCCAAACGGTTAGGCGTCTTACTCTCGGTTTCAGTATCACGGGTTCGAGTTCTACAGGGAAGTTTTGAAAATATAGGAACCTTTGTTTGTTTGTTTGTTTATTTTATTTACTTTATTATTTTTTTTCCAGCTCATCCTTGGCTTCTGCGGATAGGAAATCCAACGTCTAGTTTTCTCCAATTACGGTGATTATATTTTGAAATTCTGCATGTACATTATGCATGTTAAAGAACCTTTGGCGGTTAAATAATCGGATGAACAGTAGTTATGTTAGCCACTGTCTGGGCAAAATTTCCACTACAGGATTATACATGAAAGAACAAGCCAACTGTAGCAAGAAGCAAAGTGTAGAAAGAACTCCTTGATAGTGTTCATTTATTATGAGGACTCATTGACATCTCTAGCTAATCCGACAGAGCTGTGACTGAAATATGCTGCGTTTGGAATAATTAGAAATAGGGCTCTTTCCAAAAGAGGCAGCCATGCCATGTCGTATGTTCTCCCTTTTAACATGTCAAATTAGAACTGCTCAGACTGGCTTCTAGCATTTCCACCAAAGACGTCACTCCAACAGGATACAATGACATTACGCCGCCCTGGAGAATGGTACGGACCAACCAGAAAGTAATTAATCTTTGCTTTTTCTTCACAGCTCTTCACTGCCAATGAGGTCCCCGAACGGCATATTGGCGAGTTGTGCACAAATCTTCTCCGTCCATTATGATTGCTGTTGTGCGTCAGGATCTGGCCCTCCAAATATGTTCTCTTTGTCCATTCTTGGATGTTGTCAACCCATCATTTCTCCCGTCCCCCTCTTTTTCGATTCCCATCTACAGCTCCTTGTGGAACAGTTTTAACAGGGCTACTGGATCTTGTTACATGTTCGTAACACCTCAACTATCCTGTCTTCACTCTTCCTGGCGGTCACTATGTAGCCTCGGTTCTGCGGAGCCCTCGTTCATAGTATGCTTCAAAGGGGATTATTTTTGACCAGCGCTATTACTTCCCTTTATCAGACACAAGGGTTGTTGATGAAAGAGTGTAAAGAAGGAAAAACTCACTTTTTTGAAAAATAAATGACATTTTTTAAAATTATTATTATTATTTTAATTATAACGATGCAAAGAAAAGAGTTCCCGTATAGAATGTTATTTATTATTAATATTATTCAAAATGTATATTTCAAATGCAGTGTGTTAAAGTTCTTTGTTCTCTCTCTATGCTGCCTGTTCAATACCCCTGTGCCTGGCAGAGGGAAATGATAATCTCCATTAAGGATGAAATCCCCGAGATGTTTTCGGTAGCATCTCATGTCCATGCCTGTATTTTTTCCTGTAGTTCGGCTGTCAGTGTCCATATCTCGCAAACATATTAATATAAGAAGACTGAAAGCAACAGTCCGATCCTGTGGTTCACAGCCACCTTATCATCTCCCCGTGTTGCTTTGAGTTTGGCTAATGCAGTCATTGTCCGTGCAACCTTTGATCAAAGGGCTAGCTCCAAGTCTTCAAATAGCCTGAAATTTGACCTCACGGCAGCTGAAATCCAGTTATAAACAATAGCGCAAATTATATTCTTTTCGATTAACATAAACGGATAAGAACTCCGGCTTCTTCCTACTATCAATGTAGTCGCTAAAATACTGAAGCTGTTTAGTGCTTCAAAGCTCCAATATAACTAAGTATCCCCACGGAGTTTTTTGTTCAATAAATAAACATAGGGTCGAATAGCCACCTCTCTTGTTATCTGAAAGTCACAGGAAGTTTAGAAAAAAAAAAAAGTCACATTTTGAGAGAAATAATGTTTTCTCATCGTGATAATTTTTTTTTCACGTTTTTGCTTCCCATGTTGAGCCATGAAACCAGTCGCCCATATTACCTCCCGTGAGATATAAACAAAACACTGTAGAGAAGCAGGAACGAAATCAGGAAGAGTGAAAAATTCATGACAATATTCCGAAAATGATTTCTTCTCATAATTATTTTTTTTGTACATTTTCCATGCATTCTTTATTGTCAAATATATTCATTATCATATTCTTTCTTTGTATCTTTATTTTTTTATTTCTAGTTAATAATACTATGCTCCTTGGTTTTGCTGTTGTAAATGTATTCAAATAAAATGTTTGCAAAACGTTTCAAAAACGTGAAATTTAAATATAATTTTATAATAATGACATTATTTGCTTTACACTTCATATCGCGAGCAAAGGGAAGTAATCTGGGCGCCTGAACAAAAATGGCTCTTTAAACAAAGTTAATGAACTAGCGGAACCTGAACAAATACAAACAGATTAAAACATGGAAGCTGTGGCCAAACAATCAAGGACAGCTGTCCGTACTAACGAAGTTCATTGTCAAGCCCATTCTCTCCATAGTGAGCAGGGGCCGGAAAGGGGGGGGGGGGGTAGCGAGCGTCAAACAGGATTAAAAGGGGGATGACAACAAAAGTATGTCAAGGACGGATTAGGCCGTGCACGTGTTACGGTCAGGGGAGAGAAGCGTGAGTTTTCAGTGCTGAAGAGTTCTCGCTCCTTGCGCTGGATCTCAGAGTGGACTTCGAGTCTCACAATCTCAAAATGAAATGAAACTGGGACAGACAGAAAGACAGGGTGATATACAGACAGACATATGTACAAACAGACAACGAAACAGATAGTTTGGCAGGCAGACAGATAGATAGATAGATAGATAGATAGATAGATAGATAGATAGATAGATAGATAGATAGATAGATAGATA